>JAOTOM010002065.1:5000-89056 GCA_034440615.1 Ashinkailepas kermadecensis | reverse complement strand
GTTCGGTCCTTATTGACACCGATGCTAACTCTGAGGTTAGCAGGGTGGGTGGGCAGTGCTACAGAGGTCCATGTCGCTCTTGTATGCGTTTCCCTACCCGTTAGTAACGAGCGGCTGGTGATGTGTGTGTCGACTGGTCGGTGAGGAGTTCTGATCGGGAGGGACACGTACCTCAAAGGTGGGCGTTTTGGCTTGTTTTTGCTCACAATAGAACAGTTCACATTAGTCAGACTGCAACCACTCTGGCTCTCAAGGGGTGCCACTTCTTGATTAGATAGGGAGAAAACACGCCCCACTGCCCCCGGAGCCGACCCTGACATGAGGTCCACAGGACATTATGCAGTTCATTTTCTATGGATGGGCCAGGTAAGGGCAAATGGCTTGAATATAGATATCTGCATTCATGCATTGTACTATTTATTGCATCTGTTTTGTCACATTTTATTCAAACGAACTATAATTTATTGTCAGGGCAATGGGGCAAGTGATCCGTCAATAAATTGCGTAATGCCTGAATGGTAAGGTATGCGAGGTAGTTACCTCCGCAAAAGTAATTCCATTGTAATTGTCATGGCTTATTTTAGCATGCTAACTGGGTAGGGTGGGGTAGGGGGAGGACGGATCCACATTGTTCCACAATTTTGTTTTCATGCTTTATGACCAAGTTCGCAGATCTCGAACAAAATTGTGTCACCCCACCTCGCGCTTGCTGCGCTTAAGCAATGAAAGTTTTCAAGGTCATTCGTGTTTACGCTTCGGTCGCTTCGGCATCCAGCCGGCTGTTTCCTATTGTCCAATATGTCGCGATTTGTCGTGGGAACAGCTGTGGAGATGATGGAGTAAAGCTGTGGTCTGTGGAGATGGTGGGGTGGGGTACACTTCTGGGGACACCCAGATAGAGTTGTGGAGATTGTAAGGTGTAGCTGTGGAGATGGTGGGGTGCATCCGTGGAGGTGATCGGATATGGTTATGAAGACAGTGAGTACAGCTGTGTAGACAGGTGGTACACAGCCGTACGTCAGCTGTTTAGACGGTAGGATACAGCTGTAAGGATGGTGGGGTACAGCTGTAGAGATGGTGGCGCGAATGATCAATTCTGGTCGAAGCGCCCTAAAGCCCAAATAACTGTAGAGATGGTGGGGTACATCTGTAAAGACCGTGGGGTACAGCTGTGGAGATGGTCTGATATAGTTATGAAGACAGTGAGTACAGCTGTGTAGACAGGTGGTACACAGCCGTACGTCAGCTGTTTAGACGGTAGGATACAGCTGTAAGGTTGGTGGGATACAGCTGCAAAGACGGTGGGATACAGCTGTAAAGACAGTGGGATACAGCTCTAAAGACGATGGGGTACAGCTGTAAGGACGGTGGGGTACAGCTGTGGAAATGGTCGGATATAGTTATGGAGACAGTGAGTACAGCTGTGTAGACTGGGGGTACACAGCTGTACGTCAGCTGTTTAGACGGTAGGATACAGCTGTTGGTTGGTTAGTTATTGGTTTTACGACACGTCGACCGTTGAGTCACATAGCGTCGCCAATCTCTCACGCCGATTGGTCGCGGGCGAAGAGTAGCGACAGGTGAGATTCGAACCCACAATCTTTCAATTGCGAGACGAGCTAGGATACAGCTGTAAGGATGGTGGGATACAGCTGTAAAGATGGTGGGGTACATCTGTAAAGACCGTGGGGTACAGCTGTGGAGATGGTTTGATATAGTTATGAAGACAGTGAGTACAGCTGTGTAGACTGGGGTACACAGCTGTACGTCAGCTATTTAGACGGTAGGATACAGCTGTAAGGATGGTGGGATACAGCTGTAAAGATGGTGGGGTACATCTGTAAAGACGGTGGGGTACAGCTGTGGAGATGGTCTGATATAATTATGGAGACAGTGAGTACAGCTGTGTAGACTGGGGTACACAGCTGTACGTCAGCTGTTTAGACGGTAGGATACAGCTGTAAGGATGGTGGGGTACAGCTGTAGAGATGGTGGGGTACATCTGTAAAGACGGTGGGGGTACAGCTGTGGAGATGGTCTGATATAATTATGGAGACAGTGAGTACAGCTGTGTAGATTGGGGTACACAGCTGTACGTCAGCTGTTTAGACGGTAGGATACAGCTGTAAGGATGGTGAGATACAGCTGTAAAGACGGTGGGGTACAGCTGTAAAGACGGTGGGGTACAGCTGTGGAGATGGTCTGATATAGTTATGGAGACAGTGAGTACAGCTGTGTAGACTGGGTGTACACAGCCGTACGTCAGCTGTTTAGACGGTAGGATACAGCTGTAAGGATGGTGGGATACAGCTTTAAAGACGGTGGGGTACAGCTGTAAAGACGGTGGGGTACATCTGTAAACACGGTGGGGTACAGCTGTGGAGATGGTCTGAAATAGTTATGGAGACAGTGAGTACAGCTGTGTAGACTGGGGTACACAGCTGTACGTCAGCTGTGTAGACTGGGGTACACAGCTGTACGTCAGCTGTTTAGACGGTGGGATGCAGCTGTAAAGACGGTGGGATGCAGCTGTAAAGACGGTGAGGTGCAGCTGTGTAGACGATGGGATGCAGCTGTAAGGACGGTGGGTACAGCTGTTGGGCTTCAATGCGGTATCATTAGCAACAGAGGCACCGCGCCGCTCGAGTGGCTGGCGTGGGTCTGTGACCTGTGGCGGGTGTGTAGCCTGTGGCGTGTGTATGTGAGTGTGTGTGTAGCCGGTGGCGGGTGTGTGACCTGTGACGGTTGTGATACCTGTAGTGGGTGTGTGACCTGTGGCGGGTGTGTGATCGGTTGGTTGGTTGGTTATTGGTTTTACGACACGTCGACCGTTGAGTCATATAGCGTCGCCAATCTCTCACGCCGATTGGTCGCGGGCGAAGAGTAGCGACAGGTGAGATTCGAACCCACAATCTTTGTGTGATCGGTGGCGGGTGTGTGACCAGTGGTGGGTGTGTGACGTATGTGGGACCTGTGGTGGGTGTGTGACCTGTGTCGGGTGTGTGACCTGTGACTGGTGTGTGACCTGCGGTTGGTGTTGTGACCTGTGGTGGGTGGGTGACTCGTGGTGGGTGTGTGACTGGTGGTGGGTGTGTGACCTGCGGTGGGTGTGTGACCTGTAATGGGTGTGGGACCTGTGGTGGGTGTGTGACTGGTGGTGGGTGTGTGACCTGTGTTGGGTGTGTGACCAGTGGTGGGTGTGTGACGTATGTCACATACGTCACACACCCACCACAGGTTCCACATACGGTTTGTGGGACCTGTGGTGGGTGTGTGACGTATGTGGGACCTGTGGTAGATGTGTGACCTGTGGCGGGTGTATGACCTGTTGGTAGGTGTGTGCCCTGTGGTGGGTGTGTGACCTGTGGTGGGTGTGTGGCCGGTGGTGGGTGGGTGGCCGGTGGTACAGCGCGAACGATAGACTCGATGGCGGTCGATGCCGGCGGGTTTTTGTTCGCCAGACAGCCGATTAGGGGTCTGCTGGCCGCTGCACCCTGTTTACTACCAAGCCGGTGCACCTGGCAATCGATGTCGATGGTAAATCGCTGCGGGTGGCAGCGGTCGTGGTCGTAGCGTGTCGTGACACACTGCGGTGACTGTGGTGACACACTGGCCTGTCGGCGGCGGCGACCCCCAGCCGCTGTCACTATCGCAGCATGCTTGATGCGGAGTGGCCAGCGGGCTTGCGCTCAGGTGCCTTCGATGCTCCATCACCATGCTTGTTTGCATTGAATGTGCTATGACTCAATGATGGTGATCGAGGCCCTGTCTCTTGGTTACATTGTGTCACCTAACAGTTAACTCAGTTGCGTTTTGGTTCTGTTGCTGCAGTGTGACTACTAAAATATTGAATACAGGACTAATGAAGAGCATCTCCACTTCCAAAAAGGCGCCAACCCCTTAAGTGTACTGCGGTCTGGTGGTAGACTAATTTTGTCAGTGTGAGCTGACCATTTTTGGTGTGCCATTTGTTCCAGCTGCAAGCCATTCTCAAAAGGGACTGTACAATAAAGCCTCGCGGTCCGTGGTGACGTATGACGACGAGTTCTTCTGAGGTGGGCGGCCAACGGTGAC
The DNA here is from genome assembly GCA_034440615.1 of Ashinkailepas kermadecensis. NCBI lineage: Eukaryota > Metazoa > Arthropoda > Thecostraca > Neolepadidae > Ashinkailepas > Ashinkailepas kermadecensis. Next base: position 84,982 of record JAOTOM010002065.1, on the reverse strand, counting down.
CTTCGTGCTGTGTGGCTACACCCGTGTCGACGGTGCCAAGTGAACTGGCTTTGTCGCCGCCGCTGGCTGTCTGCCCTCTGATCTCACTATCGGCGGCCCGCCAGTCGTCTGTGGACAGAAGTGGCGTGTGTCCACGGGTGGCAGACGCGCCGTGGTGGTGATGCCGGTGTCTGTGGACAGAAGTGACGCGCCGTGGTAGTGATGCTGGTATATGTGGACAGAGGTGGCGCGTGTCCACGGGAGCAGACGCGCCGTGGTGGTGATGCCGGTGTCTGTGGACAGAAGTGGCGTGTGTCCACGGGTGGCAGACGCGCCGTGGTGGTGATGACGGTGTCTGTGGACAGAAGTGACGCGCCGTGGTAGTGATGCTGGTATATGTGGACAGAGGTGGCGCGTGTCCACGGGAGCAGACGCGCCGTGGTGGTGATGCTGGTATCTGTGGACAGAAGTGGCACGTGTCCACGGGAGCTGTCTGTGGGCGAACACGGCGCTTCGTCTGCTTATGTGTGGCGCCTTGTTGGCTGTGTTGCCCGCTACGCGGACATTGGCCCCAGTGGTGTTTGTGCGTGCCGGCGGCAGCCCGGTTGTCACGTGGTGACGCCAGGAATGGCCTGACGCCGCCCCTCGACTCCACGCCAGTGTCTGCCGCGGTGCCGCTTCGAAGAAGTCATGGCCGCTGAGGAGTTTGTGCTGTCGAATAACCAGTGCCGGTGTGCAGTGCGCACGCAGTTAATTCGACCTGTCTGGACCAGTGGCGTAGCCAGGAGATTTGGTTCACGGGGGCGAACATCTTAACGAGGCCTACCCAGTCCCTCCCCGAAGTTTTCGGAAAGTCCTCGGACTTCGGTCACTTTATTTTGGAAGAACCACTATATGTACACACACACACACACACACATACATATTACCAGGCAAAGGTGGTTAAATACGTGGGAAAATAAGGCACTACGCGCTGTCGTGGCTAATGTGAGACCTGCATTCAAAGTCAGTCAGTCAAAAACAGTCCGGTATAGACCAGAAAGGAAAAATGAATCATTTAGCTGCCGACAACCAAGAAAAGAAGACCCATTACGGAAAATAAGGGACGTAAACACATCTCTTATGAAGGCATGGATTGTATTACCTTGAGTAAAGGTGCAAGTGTTTATCTCCATGGACACCTTGCTTCTTTTTGTTATCTGATACGTTCAGGCATGGTTTACTAGGGAGGCTGTTAATGATGTGGGTGGGGCCAGTGCCGCAGCCGGGATTTTCGTATGGAGGGGGGGGGTCGAGAAAATGCAGACATTCAACGTTACGTGATGAAAATATCAAACCTTCATGTTTGATCTAGTATATTTTGGCTGCTAGTGGGTGAGCGTGCCTCCATTGGCTGCGCTTCCGGTTGGGCCCATATCGTTGCGCCTTTTGAACACTGTCATGCTTTCTCAAAATGAGACCTGAATACTAGTTGGGAAAAGTAAGTGCAAGATTTGGGGACAGGAAGGACTAGCAAATGCCTGACCAGCTATGATTAAAGTTGGTCAGGCATGTTGCTAGCCAAAAGTATACTCGATCAAACATGAAGTTTTGAGATGTTCACCACGTAACATTTAATGTTTCATTCATTTTTCCCGCTGGACACGTCCTGCGCGTGTTCAGCGTCACGTCCAGCGTCTTGATTTTTCGTCTTGCTTAACCGGTGTCACCCAGGTCCAAGGCGAAGCAGCTGGTACCGCTGCTAGAGCGGCCGTCATCACAGCTATTGCTGGGCTGTTTGTTTCGCCATCGCTGGAGCAACTGTGGTCAGGTCACTGGGACATCTGTGGCCGCTTGGACGGTCGTCGCCGCCAGGGCGGATGTGGCCGTTGTGGCGACCGTGGCCACGGGGACGGCCGCCGCCGCTGAGTTGGCGGCGGGTGACCTTCCCAGCTATTGGCAGTATTTATGGCTTTCAATAATTTCTTATCTCTGAGTGATCCTCAGTATTCCTCGCAGCCAGTTCTCAAGACTCTCTTAGCTCTCAGAGGGCCCCTATCACTCAGGTGCCCATCCCGGAACTCAGGAACATCCCAGACCTTTCCTCTCTGGCCCTCAAGAGACCTATTCATCCGTCAGGAGCCCTCTCCATCGTGCATGGGCCATTCCTAGTCCTCGACGAACTTGTCTAGCTTTCAGGGGAATCCTGTAGCTCTGAGATAGGGTTCAATTTTTTGCAAACATCGCCAGCTCTCGGAACTCTCCTTAGCTCTTAGGTGGCTCTGTTCATCACTCAGTGTTCCTCCCAAGCATCAGGAGCATCACAATCCGCCCTGGCTCTCAGGGGACCTTCCTAGTCCTCGACAACCTCTCAGGCTAGCAAAAGATATTCCAGCTCTGAAACTGGCTCTCGGTATTCCTCACAACCCTCGCTAGCCCTTAGATACTCATCTTAGGGGGCCTTGTTCTTCTCATAGGTGCCCCTGCCAAGTCTCTTGAGCATCCCAGTCCAGTCCTATCTAGCACTCGGTGACTGTTTTCAATCGTCTGAGATCCTCTCCAGTTGGAGAGGACGGGCCCCACCCTATTACCCTATACGGGCGCTACCCGATCCTTCAGTCTTCCTTACTTTCGGACTTTCTTGCCCTATCTTTTTGATGAAATCTGCTCCTAGGTTAGTTACCGAACCGAAAACCTGATTTGTTGTTCTTTATAGAGCGTGTTGCGTTTTTTTCGTTACGGATGTGTTTTAGGGGATTCTGGGACAAATGAGAAATGTACGTATGGCAGATGTACGTAAGTAAATGTACGTAAGCGCAGATGTACGTATGACAATGGTAAACTAAATTTGGGCCACCAGGGCGCCGTTCTAAACAAAGGCCCCCCGAGGGGGGGTGGGGCGATTTTTTTTGTGTTTTTTGTGGGGGGTGCCGGGGCGGGTTGGTAGTGGTTTTTTTTGGTTTTGGATTTTTTTGGGAAGGGTTTTTAAAAATTTTTTTTAGAAAAGGGGTGGGGGGGGGGAACAAAGGCCTAGACGGGGGGGGGGCCAGGGCCTTTTTTCCGGGGTTTCAAGCCCCGAAATGGTTGGCCTTGGTTTGGGAAGAGTCTTTCCCTCCCTCGGGGGCTGTTTTCCAGACGGGGTTAAATTTCGGGGGGGTTTTTTGAGTTTTAGGGGAAATTTTTAGGGACCATTATTATTTTTCTTTTTTTATAAATTTTTTTTTTAAAAAAAAATAAAATTTTTTTTTTAGGAAAGGGCGGTTTGTCCCGAGAGAGAAAAAAAAGAGCGCACAAAAAAGGTAAGAACCCCGGTTTGGGGGGTGGGTTCTCTGGGTTTTTGTTTTTTTTTTATAGGGGTCAAAAAATGGGGGGGGGAAAAAAAAACACCCCCCCCCAAAACCAAGACCTAATCCCCTTAATCTTTTTTTTTTTTTTCCTAGGCGATTCACAATACCCCCCCCAAAAAGAAAAAGAAAACAGGGGCCCAAACGTGTTTCCCCCCAACAGGGGGAAATAAAAAAACAGGCCCCTCTTTAAACATTTTTTCTTTCCTTCCTCCCTGCTGGGGTTTTTTTTTTTTTGTTTTGTAACGGCACGGCCCCTCTCTCTTTTTTCTCCCCCCTGACACCTTTCGGCTTCTCTTTTTTTCCGGGTCCCCAGGAGGTGTGGGGGCCTGGGGGTCGGGGGTCCAGCGCCCCAGGCTTCCCCGGGACGGTGGGGGGCCCAGTTGGACCAATAACTTTGTAATGTACCTTTTTTCCCTAGGTGTAGGTAAACACATACCCCCTCCCCAACCTTTCATGCAATTTTTGTGAATATAATTTGGACTGAACATAACTTATGGGTGGAACTCAAATTATTAGTTTCAAATAAAGTAGGCTAACAATCCAATCTTTGTAGTTTGGGGGTTAACCAGCCACAAATTCTGGTATGGATTGGGGGGGGCAGACTGAGTCAATTTCTCACCCTTGGTGTGGATTGGTGCATATTTTCACTGTGGGCTGATGTGCCCTAGTGAATCTTTTGCCATACTTTACAGTCTGGACAATAGATAGGGTACTTACCTTGGTACCTAATGTGCCTAGGTACCTTACCAGTGCTTTCCTAAATGGTTCCCTACGTCTTTTACAGGAAGGCAGTCAAACAATAGTTGTTTTTCATAATCAATTTTCTGCCTTCTTACCTTGCAGTCTGCCGGAAACCTGATAAATGGATCACGTTTATGACAGCCGGGAACCAGCACATACACCCATACTTCTGGTTTGCTTCTCCTAATTTCTAGCGCACTAATGGTAAATATTCCAGGAAACTAGACGTGTCTGAAGTACATTCAACATAATTAAATGCGCGCAAACAACATACGCTGCTTACAAAATCTAAAATAGGCTTTTAAATATAAAGATTCTGCCCTCCCTAACCCACAAAACATAGCGATTTAGGTCCGCCAAAGAAGGCTAGGTGACCATTGACTCCAGCGCCATCTACATCTTTATCAACTTACAGACCCCATTGTACGTAAGCGCAGACGTACGTATGGCTAAGGTACGTATGCGCAAATGTCGGCATACATGTACGTAAGCGCAAAGTACGATAGCCCAAATGAACGTCAATGTACGTTAGGCAATAGTACGTAGCGCAAGTCGCCGTCTGCGCGATGGAGGCGCAAATGTACGTAAGCGCAAGAGTGCGTATGCCCAAATGTAAATTTAAATGGGGCTGGAAATTGGAAGGGGGTGGTGGGGGAGGAAAAAGAGGGAAGGGGTATGTTTGGGGAAAGGGGAGCAAAGTGTTATATAAGTTATTTGGGATTTGTGGTATTTTTTTGGGTACTAACTAATCAAGAAAATGCACCCAACTATTGTTTTCCTCGGTTCGTTGCATTCCTTAGCTTTTCTTCCCCAATTTTTTAAAACTAATGGGATTTTTCTTACATTACTTCATATTTTTAAATTTTTTTTTACGTTTGTATATTTTTTGTTAAGTTATTTGGCGTTGCTATTTGGTACGAAAATTTTGTTTTTTTACGTTAAGTACGGTACTTGTGCGGATACTATAAATTGCGTACTTTTATTTGCTCTAGGGCCCCTTCCCATCTGCGCTTACGTACATTTGCGCTTAGGTACATTTGCCATACGTACATTTGCTCTTACGTACTTTATTTTGTTATGTGGGGTTTAAAGATTGCTCTTTTTGGCCGGGGGGGGGGTTTTGGGCCCGGTACGGGGGGGGGGGGGGTTTTGGCTTTTTTTTTTTGTTTTGTTGGGGGGTTTGCGGGGGTTGGGTTTTGGTTTTTTGTTTTTTTTTTTTTTTTTTTTTTTTAGGGAAATTTGTTGTTTTTTTTTTTGTGAAAGAGAGGGGGGGGGGGGGGGAAAAGGGGGGGGGGGGGGCGGGCCACATATGCTTGCTTTACTAAACGGACCTGGAGGGGTGGGTTTGGGGGGGGGGAGGGTTACAGGTCCCCTAGTGGGGTGGTTCCCACCGGGGGGAATTTTCTTTGGGGGAAATTTCTGGGTATTTTAGGGGGAATTTTTGATGGGATCCATTACGCATTTGTCTCATTGACGTAAGTGATGTCTTGAGTGACATACAATATATAACTTCCAGTTTTTAGGGGGAAACGGCAGGTTTGGCCAGAGGCGAAAGGGGAAATGGACCAAAAAGGTTGGGAACCACCGCTCTAGTGGATGTGCAGGTTCCCTGAGAAGTTCCGGTATTCATTCAGCAGGCATCACACATTGGGCGTGACACCTCATACAAATAAACTTAAACTAAACCTAAATCTTTTATTTTTTTTTTTATTTTTTCCAAATTTTTCAAATTTTTCAAATTTTTCACCCCCCAACCTTATATTGGGATATAATTTTTTTGGGTTTCACCCAAAATTTTCCCCCCACCCAAACGAACAGAAACACAGCCTCACAAAAACTTTGCACCTTGCGTACATTCCAGGAAAGACATTCTTGGCTGCTCACACTGGCCCCCTTTTACGACTCCCCCCTAACTTTTCACCTTTTTAAAAGCCCAAAAGGTCCCTGGGAGTCAGTGCCCCAAGCAGTGCAGGCTGGCTAACCTATACCCCCAAATTTTAAATAATAAAAAATTTTTTTTATTTAAAATTTTTTATTTTTTTTTTTTGTGATATTTTTTTTTTTGTTTTTTTGGGCATTACATTTTATTATTTTTTAATTTTTTTCGGGGCCCTTTTTTTTTATTTTTATTAATTAAATAATAAATAAAAAAAAAATTATTTTAAACCCTCCTAACCAAAAAATCAAGGACCATACTCAGCCCATAACTTAAAACACCCACAAACATCTGCGCTCACTTGTACATTTGCGCATATGTACATTCCAGAGTTATAGCCAATACATTTACGTACATTTGTCCGGTTGCCGTTTTAGGGCCCCAACATTATTTGTATGGCCCGGTGAGTTTTTAAAGTTTTGGGGGTTTTAAAGCCCTAAATGAATAAAGAAACTTAAGAATAAAAATGTTTTTGTTAGTCACCGGCGCGTCTCCGAAGGCCACGATGGGTGTTGTTAGTGTTCCGGCGGTTGTTTAGGATCATATCGCCTCCTGCAAACCGCAGCCTGTTTTTGATGCCTTCATGCTGTCTTTGCGGCCTTGATTCGGTACCGGGGCAGGTCATGGCTGGCTTGGGGGAAACTAGAATATGTTTTACCGATTTGGAAACCTCCTCGGATTGGAACAGCAAACAGTCGTTGGGTCTGCTTAAAACCATATTTATGGAATATAATATTTAGCTAATATAACCCTGCCTCGCTTTTGCCGGACCTGGTGTGTCCTAAATGATCCCGGTAGAGATTAGTCTTGGCGAGCCTTTTTACGGCCCCATGTGCATATTTTAGGGCCCCGACACGAATTTGTGTGGACTCTGACATGCATTTTGAGGGCCCTGGTGCTATTTTTCGTGCCCCGGCTCGAATTTTCGGGGCGCGGCTGTATTTATCTGGGGTTCCCAGGGCGAGCTCTTGGTGCCCAGACGGGAATATTTGTGCACTAGCGCGATGTTTTAGAACCACTGAGATATTTTTGCGGCTCTAATGCCAGTTTTCTGTGCTCCGTTGTATTTATTTGGGCCCGGACTGGAATTTGTGTACAGGTATGCTAAATCTGGCGTATTGTGTGAACATTATGAAGTCCGGTCATCTACGGTCAACGAGTTAGTGAAGGTCGAGTAAGGTCACCTCCGAAACAGTTTAACCCATCATCACGCTTTAACGGATAAAGATATTTGAATGAGACTGTGCGTTTTCTTATCCTTAGGGATGAAACAAAAAGCACCAGATAATTTTTTTTTTCGTTTTTGATGATTTATTTGTTTCGCATATGTGACCCTTACAGCTAAAATCGAGGATTCTGGCTAAAGTAAGCACTCTTTATGGGGACAAGTTGACCAACCAACTTTTCTCGGTCAGTTCTACGCATTATAAAAAGAAAAAAATCAAGAAAATTGGATACTACAAATTTTGAGAAGTCAAAAATTTCAATATTGATTTTGCATTCGCGTGTATTTTGAGGCCATGGTCGATTTCGCCTTCCTTTTCTGATTCCCAATATTTTTTTTTAATCTTCCCCAAAATGAACTCCGCAGAGCGAAGACACATGTCAGCCGTGATCATATATACTTTTGGGGGATACAATTTTGAGGTAGTTTCAGGCCCTGCTCGTCGAGCGCTTTCCGATGACTCGACTTTCGTTTCGTGCAACGCCTATTTGGAAATTGGAGAGAGGTATAAAATGCCCCCGCCCGAGGTGGGGTGTGAGGATCTAACTGGGAAGACAGCGCGGAATAACGTGTTAAAATCGGCGGTATTGTCAAATGTGGCACTAGCCACATGCAGTGGGTCACGGTGTAAAAGTTGTGTGTCATGTGAATATTAGAAACAGCAGGGTACGCGAATGTAATGTGTATGTTGAGCTGCTCTCTGGGCCTGCGGCGTACGATGGGATTCGGGTCGCTATATGAAGTGAATAACGTCTTAATATCGGCGTTGCTGTCAAAGGTGGCGCTAGCCACATGCGGTGGGTGGCTCTCTGTGTAAAAGTTGTGGGTGTGAAGTGAATATTCTAGAAATAGCAGGGTACGCCATGGTAAGGTGCATTGTGGTATGTTGAATTCATTGGTTATGGTATGGTGTGCTTTTTCTGATCCCTTCGCCTCTACCGACAAGCGGTTTAGTGTGGCACACAAATGCGTTTACAGATGCCTATTCTGTAGTCGCATGGCATTCCCTCCTCGGGAATGCTAATGGCCAAGTTCGGCCGAATTTGGAGGGAACGCGAATGCGTATTTGAATGTGAATACGAACACGTTGGTAACATCACGGACATGTTCTCTTCCACATGGGGTCAGCTATGAGCACGCATTGAAGATGGTCAAGAGCATGCACCTGCTGTCTTGCTCTCATGAATGCGTTTTATCGTGCATGTATAGCGCGGCGATAGAGAGCAGTTGACCAAGTCGACCGTGTCTTTTTTAAACAGAAAAAGGGTTGTTTTCATATCCCAACGTCCTCATTGAAAGCCTTTCATTTCATTTCACATGCCGCCCATTGCAGCCTAGTTAGGAACTGGAGGCGACCACATGGTACATCAAGGGTCTTCCTTCCGAGGGGCAGTACTGTACAGGTTCTGTCGGCCGACAATACTCCCCCCCCCCCCCCAGCTCCTGCCGTGTTCCTCCAAGTCAGCCGCGCGGTGTCCGCTAACCCCGACATGGATATGCAATCCGTGTTTTCCGCCCGCTAATCGATCACTGCCGGCTGTAGGCTGCTCCTGCATGTGCCAGAACAACCCGACCACCTCAGTCACCTCAGGCTGAGGTGACTGAGGGTGCTCCCCGGTACGCTTGTGATCTGACGCCTATTCCCGCGGTCTGCAGGCGTCCTGCACACAGACGCTGTTTATACCGTGGACGCGTGCCAGGTTATACGAGGGCAGATGTGCAGGCTACTTTACGGCAGCGTGCTGTTTACATACAATGTTTACTTACGGTCGTGTTGCAACATCACTACAATGTACCACGTTAAGTGTCATCCCAGTTGATACAGGATGTCGTACTCCAACCTGCCACGTGTCTAGGGTGGGCACAGTCTGCATGAAGGGTAACTGTTGCCTACTAATCCATGTCGTTATAAGCGCGCATCGCGTCCAGATGTTTTCATGGTAAGCACTTACAACTTAGCAAACAATTATTGTATTGTTTTGAATTATTATTTTAATTGAATATCGGGTTTTCAGCATTTTGTTCTCAAACATATTCAATCCAAAGTTAAGCTCGGTTGTAGCTTTACGGGAGCAGTGCCCATGCTACTGAGAGCTTCTTAGTGGGCCTCTGGAACCACCATCGGATCGCAACGGCACAATTTTAGCCGACAATCTAGCATGTCGCTAATGCTTCGACAGGGCCGCCTTGCTGCCTCGTCCTCGACATTATCGGACTGCTGGTTGACCCTCCTAGCCGGCAGCTAAATCGAGCGGATTAGCGACTCGAACTCAGTTGTGCCAGAACAGGGTAAACCAAATGCCACGCTCTTCCAACTAAGTTACTGGAGCCGCTGTCTTTGAAGCCTTGCAGACCATGTGTTTGCATTGCAAGATATTATAATCAATGCATAGTTTTGTATCAATATTTACCAAGGCAATTGTCGGGCCTCAACAGGCTCCGGTTTTCATATCGAGCAGATTAAGTTCTAAACCGGCTTCTGAGTAATGCCGATTGTTATTTCGTTAGCGTTTGGCGACAAAATTGGTAGGGAAGCAAGTAAGGGCCAAAATCCTTGCGCCTTCCTGCAGCCAAGATGTTCTTTTTCCAATTGACAGCTATCGCCGCCAGATCCTACACCTTCCTTCATCCCTGATCTGCCACTCTCTAAGAGCATCCTGCTGGGCGCAGGGCATATTTTAAGGATTTTTCACTGCGTCCCAAAATTTCCCGAGGGCACTAGCAAGGTACCCCCCCAAAAAAAAAAAAAGTCATCGGTTTTGGCCCACTATTTTTTTGAAGGGGCACAATTTAAAAAAAAAAAAAAAAAATAGCAAAAAAGTGTTTTTGTTTCTTCCTGGGGCAGGGCAAGAGCGGTTCTGCATAATTGCCCTCATAACTGCAATGCTTCCTTCATGATACATTCACACACACAATATCATCTCTGTTCCTTATGTATTACGCATTTGTATCAGATGAATGTGCATATGTTCATGCATTGTCTTCGATCACAAGTAACATCAAGATGTGTCCCCTGACATTTGCATTTACTCGCATGTAGGTATCACTATCAGGGGATAGAGGAAGAGCTCACCTCAGATGCCGCTGAACCCATCTCTAAAAAACTTGCTGAGGTAGGGTCGGTTTCTGGACGACTCTGGATCCGGAGCCCCACGTCGCCGTTCACGCATGCCCAGGAACTCTTGAACGGCAGGCCGTGGGTCATAGTGCGCTGTTCCAGCCCCGTTGAGACCTATCAGGAGCCGAGCGTTTCGAGTCTCTTCGTTCATGGAAGTTCTGTGATCATCCACAATGATGTGGTGGTGACTCACGATCCTCTCCGTCTGCATTGAATGGGGAGCCATCGCAGATAATCCGCACAGGACTTTCTGTACAATACCAGACGTGGCTCCTATTAGCTTTCGAAGACGTGTAGACATTTTGGCACCTTTGTCTGCATCCTCAGGGAGATCATGTATGTCTTCAATTTTATGCCACTCCTCACAGGCGGTGTCTGCAAACTCTCCTGCGCTGCCCGGGAAGAGCTGCTCAGACAGCGATTTTCCGTGCTCGATGAAGGATTCAAGTGTGGTAGCTTCTAGCAGGCTTTCCATTTTCTTCAGAAGTTCATCCTGTTCTGCATCCAGGCGGGCATCGAGGAACGATGTGGCGGATCCGATGACTTCCACTCGGATGGCGGCGCAGTCCCGTTTCATCGTTGGCACGAGACTGTGGCCAACTTTCCGGCGTGGCGTCTCTGCAGGCTGTTCATGCTTTTCTTCTCGCTTCCCTGGGTAGGGTGCGGTCTCCATCAGTCGGAGCTTGCGTGCTGCTGCGTCCCTGATGGTCAGGATGTCGCTCAGCAGCAGATCACTCCTCTGCAGCTTTTTCTGAACGTATCTGTACACATCCAGAACATCGCCTACAAGAGCAGTCATCCAGATCTGCCTTGCATTCCACGTGTGAAGGTATCCGGTGGCTTTTCTCCTTTCAGTAGCATCCCCATGCTCTGTGGTTTCCTCCCACACCTTTTGCAGCCGCTGATATTTGTCAAGACAGCATCTACGACCTGTAGTTGATGTTCAGCGAAGCGCACGTCGTGATGGCGCGGGAACTGCTTCGCGTCTGGCATGACCGAATCGAGGAGCTTCTTCTTTGCTTGGTGGGTCCTGAAGTACGAGCTGACTGCCAACAGATTGTCTTTCCACACATGCAGTTCTGGCACCGCGTCCATCATGCTCTCCACTGCGAGATCTGATCGGTGAGCGCAGCACCAAAAGGTGAGGATGTCGCGCTTGAGCTGATCTCTGAGCAGACGCCACAGCCCTTTATGGCGACCAGTGTTTGCCGACTCTCCGTCGGTCGTTATGCCGGACAGCTTCTCGGTGTTTCCACAGATGGCGAGTGCATCATTGACAGCCTGCAGCAGACCTTCGGCGCCAGGCTTCTCCGGATTTGACGATGTGATGAACACGGTTTTTACAGAAGCATCAGACAGCGCCAGACGCGCACTGACAAACTTGTGGTTGATCATTTGTTTATCCACACTTCCGTCGATTTGGATACTGTATGTCACACAGTCATCAAAGATGTTTCGAAGCTTTTGTTTTTCAACCTTTTCAATGGCTAATAACATTTGACGGTAGAAGACTGGAGTTCGATAGTGAAGATCGCTCGGTGTTGGCTCGAATGGCTCGAAAGCCACGTCTGGCCCGTTATCACGCATGGCAGCTATGAGTCTGTCTGCACACATTGTCGCCATTGACCTGGCAGGCCACGAGTTTGCTGATGCCGTCTCAATCAGGCAGTCATTGTAGACGTCCAGTGCCATCCTGACCAGCGACTCCAACTGTTCAGCACTGTGTCCGCGGAGTGACCGCAGCCAGGGATGCTTTGTACTCTGCTCCTCCCAGCTCTTGGCAAGCTTATCACACTCCTTGGCTGTACGATGCACCTGTGACATCAAATGGTCCACCACCCTCTCTAACTTCTGTGAACTATCCGCACGGACACCAGAAGCGATGGGAACCTGCCCATTTCTGGACATTTTTTCGCCTGATCTAGATGTGTTTCACACAGGGTACACTTAACGTGTGTTCGCATGATGCCGGACGCCGGCTTGACAATACTCTGAAGCTCAGGGAACCTAGTTATCATGGCTTTCAGGTCCAGTCGCACACCATGATACATCACACTACTGGAAGTTCCTGCAGTTACACTGACTGACTCCTTCGGAGTGTAATTCTTGCCGTCCCCAGGACGGGACGGATCCCCATTGCTGGACGGATCCGTCGGGTCGCTCCTGTCGTCCCCAGGGCGGGACGGATCTGCTGGGTCGCTCCTGTCGCCCCCAGGGCGGGACAGACCCGCCGGGTCGCTCCTGTCATCTCCAGGGGAGGAAGGATCCGTTGGGTCGCTCCTGTCATCCCCAGGGCGGGACGGATCCGCTGGGTCGCTCCTGTCTTCTCCAGGGGAGGAAGGATCCGTTGGGTCGCTCCTGGCGTCCCCAGGGCTGGACGGATCCGCTGGGTCTCTCCTGTCCTCTCTGGGGGAGGAAGGATCCGTTGGGTCGCTCCTGTCATCCCCAGGGCTGGACGGATCCGCCGGGTCGCTCCTGTCGTCCCCAGGGCTGGACGGATCCGTTGGGTCGCTCCTGTCTTCGGGTGAGGAAGGATCCGTTGGGTCGCTCCTGTCGTCCCCAGGGCTGGACGGATCCGCTGGATCGCTCCTGTCGTCCCCAGGGCGGGACGGGTCCGTCGGGTCGCTCCTGTCTTCTCCAGGGGAGGAAGGATCTGCTGGGTCGCTCCTGTCGTTCCCAGGGCTAAACGGATCCGCTGGGTCGCTCCTGTCGTCCCCAGGGCTGGTCGGATCCGCTGGGTCGATCCTGCCGTCCCCAGAGCTGGACGGATCCGCTGGGTCGCTCCTGTCGTCCCCAGGGCGGGACGAATCCGCTGGGTCGCTCCTGTCGGCCCCAGAGCGCGACGGATCGCTCCTGTCATCCCCGGGGCGGGACGGATCCGCTGGGTCGCTCCTGTCGTCCCCAGGGCTGGTCGGATCCGCTGGGTCGCTCCTGTCGTCGCCAGAGCGGGACGGATCCGCCGAGTCGCTCATGTCATCTCCAGGGCGGGACGGATCCGCCGGGTCATCTATTTCGATCACAGTAGATGAAGCGCTGAGGGAAAAGGTGAAAATTTTGCTTTAGAAGAACGAAAAAGTCGGCCATCACCGTAACGGGGAGCGAAATATGTAGTACATCTGAATTCTATTTTTAACCCGCGCGGCGCCGGGGGAGATTGCCCCTTCCCCTCCCGAATATTTGCCAATAACTTCACAACGACGGCAGCTGTCGACGTCAAACTGTTAGAACCATATCTGAAACTTTCACGTCCACTTCGGCCAGAAAAAATCGGCCAGAGATTCTGTAAGAAAATGTCATTTCAGTGGCATTATGTCACGCGATTTTCAGTCAGATACGGTGGAAACAGAATCAGATAGAAAACAGAATTAACTATCAGAACCAGATTCAGATCAGATCAGATAGTATAGGTATTTCACGAATCAGTGAATATCGAAGCGAAATGCAAATACACGTTATGAAAATACTAAGTAGTAATTGTTAACGTAAAATCGTATCGTAAAATCTGAAATCGCATTCTCTACTAGACGACTATCTTCTTTTTAAAGTGACGGACAGGGCGTAGAAGCGTTCTCAAAGATGGGGAGGTGGAGGGGGATTACGTTTTGAACAGACTGATTCGTAAGTATAACGGGTAGGTAGGTAGGTACTAGATTGTTTGTTGACTTCATCTGTCATTGGGGTGACGCCCGTTGGTGATAAAGGAATAAATGAAAATGAAAATGAAATTATTGCTCCATTGACTTATAATAGGGAGGTCGCGAAAATGATATGACCAGGTCACCGATACGAAAAATCCGAAATATACAACTTCTGCATACTAACAAGTATATAAACTCCAGAGAGTTTCAAAACTCACAACCAATAACGTCGTGGCACGACTACAAGACATTTTTGGACAAATATGGGCACGCGATCCAAAATAGGTAGTTAAGTAGTCCGCGATCGTTATTCCGCGATCATATAGTTCTCGTTCCGGGATCGCTATTACGCGACAGCGGAATATTTATTTAAATAAGGATAATATTCCGCGGTCGTTTATTCCGCGATCGGGATAATTAGGGATACCGTTTTTTTTATTTTTCTTTCAATAGGTAAATGAAGTTATTTAACATCGAATTATGAATTGAAGAGCAGTTATTAACATGCATAGGTATAAGAATGAAGCTTTTCCTCTTGCACATCCTTTCAAAATGTGCTTATTTAGTCAAAATCTGATCGCGGAATAAAATTCCCCGAAATAAGGGTCCAAAAATGTTCCGCGATCGCGATCGCGGAATTAATTAAAAAAGGAAATTCCGCGATCAATTTTCGGTACTACGCGAACGCGTAATAGCGAAATCGCGGACTTACATAAGTTCCGCGATGCCCAGCACTGTTTTTGGAGGTGCGTTCAGGTGATCTGACCTATGATCTGATCTTGAAAGTCTACAACATTTTCGGGAATTTTTTTAAAAGTGATAGAGGATGCCAGATTTGATCATGCCAAAAATGGCTAATTTTCTACTCTTTTCGCTAATTTTCACACATAATTTTCCCCTCTGAACCCTGGCATGAAACCAATTCTAGGACACTGTGCCAGGCAGGGGCGTCACCGACGGGGGGGTCGCGAGTGCGACCCCACTTCTGAAAACCGGTGTAGGTATCTCTCAGCGTTACGACCCCCCTTGGACCCTCACTCGAAAATCCGTGCATGGCTCCGACCCCCCCCGCTCGAAAATCCGTGCATGGCTCCGACCCCCCCCGCTCGAAAATCCGTGGCGACGCCGCTGGTGCCAGGGGCGCAGTACCTAACTTTATTCCGCCTTCAGGTTGAGGGGGCATGGGGAGAGTCGTGAGCGATTTTCACGTCTTTCTTCCCATGCAATGCCATAACCAATGTTAAATTTCGCCAAAGTTGGGGGCGGCTGCCCCTCTGCCCCCCCCGGCAGGGGGTTGTCATCCGTATTCAAATAGCGTGTAGCCAAATGGAAAGATGACGTCAGGGCTAAGCTCCATTTCGACCAATGAGAAGCCGCCTTCGCGCTCACGTGACTACCACGTGACCGTGACTGCAGCGGCCATGGCCATTGGTCGGCAGCGGCTGAAACTATTTACATTGCGTTGATATGGCGCGCTTGCAGGGCTCTCCTTGATGCCGAAAAACTTCAATTTTTGTATACACAATAGTATAATATCGATTGTGATTTCGATACAAGACACTTTGGTTTATCCAGCAATACTAAATCCATTCTGCTGTCATTTGTAGTTTGTCGCGCACCGTGCCAGATTTTGCGGCCCGCCCTGGACGGTGGTGTTCTATGGCCCAGGGGCGTCGCCACCGGGGGGCAGGGGGGGCAGTCGCCCCCCTGGCGTTAGCCAGGGGGGCAAACATATCCTTTGCCCCCCTGAAATTTCGGGAGGCCCTGTCGCCAAACAGGAGGCCCCCAGGTTACCGACAACAAAAAGCTACATACAACCGCTGGGAGGCCCGTCCGCACATGCCTGAGGCCCCCTCTCAACGACGTGAGGCCCCCTGAAGTTTCTAAGAGGCCCCTGCAGCTGAGTGTAGGCCCCCTATCAGCTAACCTGAGACGCCCTACTACTACTGAGAGGCCCCTCTCAACGACGTGAGGCCCCCTGAAGTTTCTAAGAGGCCCCTGCAGCTGAGTGTAGGCCCCCTATCAGCTAACCTGAGACGCCCTACTACTACTGAGAGGCCCCTCTCAACGACGTGAGGCCCCCTGAAGCTTCTAAGAGGCCCTGCAGCTGAGTGTAGGCCCCCTATCAGCTAACCTGAGACGCCCTACTACTACTGAGAGGCCCCCTCTCAACGACGTGAGGCCCCCTGAAGCTTCTAAGAGGCCCCTGCAGCTGAGTGTAGGCCCCCTATCAGCTAACCTGAGACGCCCTACTTCTACTGAGAGACCCTCTCAACAATGTGAGGCCCCCTGAAGCTTCTAAGAGGCCCCTGCAGCTGAGTGTAGGCCCCCTATCAGCTAACCTGAGAGGCCCTCTCAACGACGTGAGGCCCCCTGAAGCTTCTAAGAGGCCCCTGCAGCTGAGTGTAGGCCCCCTATCAGCTAACCTGAGACGCTCTACTACTACTGAGAGGCCCCTCTCGACGACGTGAGGCCCCCTGAAGCTTCTAAGAGGCCCCTGCAGCTGAGTGTAGGCCCCCTATCAGCTAACTTGAGGCGCCATACTACTACTGAGAGGCCCTCTCAACGACGTGAGGCCCCCTGAAGCTTCTAAGAGGCCCCTGCAGCTGAGTGTAGGCCCCCTATCAGCTAACCTGAGACGCCCTACTACTACTGAGAGGCCCCTCTCAACGACGTGACGCCCCCTGAAGCTTCTAAGAGGCCCTGCAGCTGAGTGTAGGCCCCCTATCAGCTAACCTGAGACGCCCTACTACTACTGAGAGGCCCCTCTCAACGACGTGAGGCCCCCTGAAGCTTCTAAGAGGCCCCTGCAGCTGAGTGTAGGCCCCCTATCAGCTAATCTGAGACGCCCTACTACTACTGAGAGGCCCCTCTCAACGACGTGAGGCGCCCTGAAGCTGCTAAGAGGCCCGTGCAGCTGAGTGTAAGCCCCATATCAGTTAACCTGAGGCCCCTTACTACCATTGAGAGGCCCCTCTCAACGACATGAGGTCCTCTCTCAAAGACATGAGGCCCCATGAAGCTTCTAAGAGACCGAAATTTATCCATTCCCGAATGGATACCAAAAAATAAACCACACACTTCCCCTGGAGATCAGCTCCTGGCAAAACTCGGTGGTGACGCCCCTACGGCCCTGCATAGGATGCACTTCGACTGGTAAGGCTGCTCCCTGAGCGACATAGGAGGCCCCCTTGCAGCGATTTATATAAATTTACATTTCAAATATTATTTTAATATTTTTTTTGGAGGCCCCCTGCAAAAAAAATAATGCACGAAATCCGAGGAGAAAAGTTTTGGTGGGGGGTAGGTTAGGAGGCCCCCTCCACAGCTGAGGAGGCCCCTCTGGAGCTCTGCCCCCTGGCAAAATATGGTGGCGACGCCCCTGCTATGGCCTTGCCCCCACCCCCCCTCCTCCCCCGGTTCCTGCGTCCCTGCCCTGTGCGTCAACAATCAACATACCTTGCTCCGGACATGCAACATCTGCGGCGTTCCCAGATGCAGACGCTTGCAGCGATGTCTTTGTAATATTACTAGAATGAAAATACTTGGTTACTTTTGAACAATTTGCACTACTTTTTTCCAACTCAGCACGTTTTCGTTTCGCAATTCGTTCGGCGCGAGGCATTTTCTTAATAATCTGGTATAGTGCAACTACCGGGCTATCGATCTGCAACGTGTTTGAAGTTGTTTACGATTTAATTAATCTTCTGCTATGCTGTTCTGAACAAGAACTTTATGGCCTTTGTTTAAAAAAGAAAATAATGAAAATATATGCCATTACAAAACTTACCGTAAATTATTCACAATTCATTAAAAATAAAACTATCGAAAAAGTTGGTACGGACAGCATCAGCAATCTACCTATCCGCTTGTCATTTCGTCTCTGCCCGCCGCGCCATCTGGGAAAAAATTCGCGGGCGATTCCGTCCGGGACAGTCTAACATCCAGGCGCTCCCGCCCGCGCCGGCTTCATGGCGGGCCCGACACTGCGACTCGAGTGAAGTCCGCTGGGGCGTGCCGGCAGAAGTTCGGTCGGGGCTCTGGCGAGTATGAGGAACGGGGCAATAAGGGCAGGAACAGGGTCGCAGGAAGCGGGGGGGCAGGAGGGTAGCCCCCAAGTTTGGCGAAATTAAACAGTAGCCCAATGACGTTTCATTTAATGGAAAGAAATAATTTGAAAAGCGGTTTGCCTCCTCCATGCCCCCTCAATAGCGGCGTCGCCATGGATTTTCGAGGGGGGGTCCGAGCCATCCAAGTGGGGGGGTCGGGGGTCGTAATGATGAGAGATACGCCGATTTTCAAAAGTGGGGGTCCGGAGCCCCCAACCCCACCCCCCCAGCCCCGTCGGCAACGCCCCTGCCCCTCAACCTGAATATAGTCCCTGCGCCCCTGTGCAGAAACGGGCACAATGCTGGGCAGGGTAGGGCCTGGGGGCAGAACAGAGCTCGACCTGAGAGCACTGCCTGAGGGCAGGCAGAGCAGGGCATGACACGGTCTGAAAGCAGGGCAGGGCACGGCTTGTCTGAGGGTAGGGCACGGCACGGTCTGAGGGCCGGGCAGGGCACGGTCTGAGGGCAGGGCAGGGCACGACTGAGGGCAGAGCATGGCACGGTCTGTTTGAGGGTAGGGCACGGCACGGTCTGAGGGCAGGACGGGGCAAAGTCTGAGGGCAGGGCAGGGCACGGTCTGAGGGCATGGCAGGGCACGGTCTGAGGCCAAGGCAGGGCACGACTGAGGGCAGGGCGGGGCACGACCTGAGGACAGGGCAGGACATGACTGAGGACAGGGCAGGACATGACTGAGAGCAGGGCAGGGCAGGGCACGGTCTGAGGGCAGGGCAGCGCACGACCTGAGAGCAGGGCAGGGCACGGCCTGAGAGCAGGGCAGGGCACGACTGAGGGCAGAGAAGAGAACGGCCTGAGGGCAGGGCAGGGCACGGTCTGAGGGCAGGGCAGAGCACGGTCTGAGGGCAGGGCAGGGCACGACTGAGGAAAGGGCAGGGCACGGCCTGAGGACAGGGCAGGGCACGGCCTGAGGGCAGGGCAGGGCACGGCCTGAGGGCAGGGCAGGGCACGGCCTGAGGGCAGGGCAGGGCACGGCCTGAGGGCAGGGCTCAGTCTGAGGGCAGGGCAAGGCACGAATGGGCATTGGGCAGGGCACGGTCTGAGGGCAGGGCAGGGCACGACTGAGGGCAGGGCAGGGCACGGTCTGAGGGCAGGTCAGGGCACAGAACCTGAGCATAGGGCACGCCAGCACGGTACAGGGCAGGGCAGGGCAGGGCACGACAGGACACAGAGCAAACAGACAAAGTGATACTCACTGTGCAGGAAATGAACGGGCATGTCATTTGTGCTTCTTCTTCCTACTGAGAGCATATTTCCATTTGGGACGCAGTGGTCCAAAATTTGGAAGGGCTACGTCCCAACGGGAGGGGGCTGCGTCCCAAAATGGGACGCAGTCGATATGCTAAAATATGCCCTGAAATGCCCAGAACAGTACGGTTTCCGGCCCGGCCTGTCTACCGAGATGGCTCTGCTAGACACGGTCATCCACGCTACCCTCAAAATCGACCAAGGCGAGATCACTCCACTGGTTACAGCTGACACCTCAAAGGCGTTCGACAACGTGGAGCATAGTCGCCTCATGGACAAGCTCGGATGGTACGGCGTCAACTCCGAATGGTTCCGAGCGTGGCTTGAGGGCCGTTCGCAAACAGTGAAGGGTTCTAGCCCTCTGTCGGTAACACATGGTGTGGTGCAGGGCTCGATCTTGGGCCCGGTTATGTTCCTAATATTCTCCAATGACCTCCCACAACATATCCCACACGGCAAGATTGTTATGTATGCCGATGATGTCCAGTTCCTCGACTCCGGGAAGCGAAACGAAATCACAGCCATTAGCCAACGATTGAATGAATCACTGTCAGTCGCCTTTAACTGGTTCATCCAGAATCGACTAAAAGTAAATCCCTCCAAAACTGAGATGGTTGTTCTCCAATCTTCTAGACATACACCTGTGAAATTATCTGTTCGTCTGGGCCAGTTAGAAATAGTACCCACGAAGTCTGTGATATTACTTAGCGTGAAAATTGACTCACACCTGTCCTGGGATGTGCATGTATCTACTGTTGTGCGTCTGTGTAACTGCATACTCATTGGACTCGCTAGACTGCGTCATAAGTTTTCTCACATTACGAGACGGGTGCTAATTGAGGCACTCGTATTCCCCCACATAAGATACTGTGTGTCTGTCTGGGGAAGCTGTAGCAGAGCCCAGAAACGACTCATTCAAAAATGCATCAACTTTGGTGCAAGGATTGTCGCCGGCTTGCACTTCCGGGATCATGTGTCGCCCACGTTGAAAGAACTAGGATGGCTCAAATTCGAGGATTTCATATCCGAGGCAGATGCTCACTCAGTTTTCAAAATTATGAACGAGTTCACTGGCCCAGAACTCATTCGCGGTCAACTAAACTGTCGCTCAACTGTGTCGCAACGGAGCACCAGGGCCACGGCTAACGGTGAACTCCAGGTACCACGATGCCGCACAGAATTCGCGCGCCGCTCCTTCATACCGAGAGCTTGCCGGACGTGGAACAATCTGCCTCCAGATGTGAGGAACTCAGGTGGCTACAATGTTTTCAAACGGAGACTTTCGGCCATGCTGCGCATGTCCGGGCTCTAACCTCCGGCCTCCGGAACATCGCTTACATCAGCACTGTGATGCCACTCGTTGTTATCGTGTATGCTCGTGATGATGGTTTGTGCTGCACATTAGTGCACTTCTGTGACGGAAACTGAAAAACCCTGCTCGGGAGGTTCCGAAATACATTACATGTACATTCGAGTCACTTACCTTTTCACAGTATCTGAACATAGTTCTCGGAAAACGTGCTGAATGTACGGCGGCATTGTAATATAATGTTGCGGAGAGCTGTGTTGAGCATAGTCGAATTGAAGATGATTATAAAAAGTAACCAAATGCTCATATTATCAAATAAAATAGGACAAAAAATCGGTCTAATATATTTCGGGCGTGACCCTTCTTCGGAGGCAATAAACATACAGTGACATTTTATGCACAGGATTTTACGCACATGCTATATATATATATATATTAAGCCGTCTACCAATATTGACGAAATCATCATCTGAGTCTATGTATTTAAATTCCAACATAGCAAAAGGCATTGTAACAATTACATGTGATGCGACACTAACAGAGCCAAAATGTTCGTAGTTTCCCTAGACACCCTCTGTATACACCTACGCTATGCCTTTCTATATACACATATCCGTGATACGTCAGTGCTCTCGAAGTGTTGGCGTGTGTGGATGAACGAGTGTGTAAGTGAGTAAGTGAACAAGTGGGTGCGTACATGGTGAAGTCGGCGAGTGCAGGTGACGTCTGTACAGTGTCATGCTGTATAGGGAACTGGCTTTATAATGGTCCATGATGATACCATTGTGTTTAGGGGGGAATTTTGGTTCCTGATTTCAATGGATTCTGAAATTTTGAGTTCTGCCAAGTATTTACAAGTCCGCAAGATTGCTATGCTGAGCGTTGCTGGAGTGATGGTGCTTTCTGGGTGATTTGTGGCGAAATGCTCTCCAAAAGGGGTGCTTTTCGTTTTGTTCTTTGCGTCTCTGATGTGTTCCATGTATCTGTCCCTAACCATGCGTGTGGTTTCCCCAATATAGGTTATGGGTGGGGTCCCAAAGGTGCAAAGCTCGCATGCAATTTTGTATACCACATTTTTGGTGTGACATCTATATTTAAGACCGGTCAGGCAGCATTGACACGCTCTAGTGCCTGCAGGACATGGTGGAGGGTCGAGGGAAGATTTAGTCATGGTTTCCGTAAGTGTATTGCCGCTTTTCCAGGCTACGCGCATTGAGAGTGTGGACCTAGTGATGGCTGTAGCTACCTTTTTGGTTAGAGAATCATCGATAAATGGTAAACTGATGTATGCGGTGTTTGTGGATCTATATGAGCTGGAAGCGTTTGTATCGTGTGTGTGTTGACTTGTCGCGAGCTGTCTGCATTTTGCATTGCGTGTCAATACTCGAAATTTTGTTTTCTGTATCATGCTATGATGATAGCCATTGGATAGGAACAGACTTTCGATTTTTTCGATACCTCTTTTTGGGCGGCCTTGTCAGAACTGAACCGCATTGCTCTCAGCAATTGAGCATATAGAACGGAACGTTTAGTTTGGATAGGGTGAGCCGATTTATATGGGAGGATAATGACCGTTGACCGTTAGAAGTGTGTCGAGGAAGGAAATTTGGCCGTTAGTAGAATGATCGCTTCTCTCTATGGTACATTTTAGCTTGGAATGGAAGCGGTTCATGTCTGCAAAAAATGTGTCATCCATCAAAAATCTGGTCAAAGTCCCCCAAAAACCAGCTATGCCCGGAAAAAACGTGTCAGGACACCAAAAAACATTGCACCGGGGTACCGAAAAATCGTACCGGGGCCTAGAAATATCCCACAAGTGCCTTTAAAAAAATAGAACTCGATCTTCAAAAAGATCACGAGACTCGATCGAATCGACCCCAGCACCGGAAAATTCAGAACAAGTCCGGAAAATAATTATCCGAATGGCTTTTCTACTCCGAAAGGTACCATCGGCAAAAAAGCTCCTTCAGTAGCCGCAGTGGCATATCAAAGGGGCAAATACCTCTCCCCTCTGAGAAGGGCAAGCTCCAAAGAATCATGCCGGGGCCCCTAAAAATTGCGCTGTGGCCACCAAAATTTGCGTCGGTTCACCAGAATTCGCGTAGGGGTCTCCAAATAAAACCAGCGGTCCCCAGAAAACTCGCTCTGAGGCCCGAAAATGTGCAACAGGAAGCGCCAAAATCGCATTGGGGACAGAGCTCAGTACAACGCGCCCCGCAAACTCCAACCGGTCCCCCAAATATCGCGCTCGGGACCCACAATTCCCGTCGGTGATCCCAAAATTTTGGTCTGGGCATAAAGAATTCACGTCGTGGCTCCCCAAAATTGGCGTCTAGGGTCCCATATAAGCACAGTGTGACCACAAAAATCGCAACGGTACCAGCAAAAAAAAAATAAAGCTGGTGCCTTCCAAAATAAGGAGGAATTCCGAAAAAATAAATGTCAGAGTCAGAAAAAATGGTTCTGAAACACCGAACAAAGCGCGTACGGCCCAGAAAATAAATCGTACCGGAGCTCGAAAAATCGAGGCGGGATACCCAAACATGGCAGCAGGGGCCCGAAAAATCAGGCCGGGATCCTGACTTTTAAAAAAATCCAGCAAAGATCCACAAAAATCACATCGAGCCCAGACAACTGGAGTTGGGTCCCCGGCATCACGTGCCTTGGCGCGAAAAGTCGCACCGGGACCCCTAAAAATCGCATCGAAGCCAAAAAAATCGTACTGGGGCCCCATAAATGTGCGCCAGAGGCGCCAATTAAGCACAGCGGGATCCCAACGGGAGCCGAAAATGCACCTGGCCCTCCAAAACACACAGTCTCGCAAAAAGCGACAGAGCCTTAAAACATGCGCTGCAGCCATATATGCACATCGAGAGATCTAAAAATATACACCGGAAGCTCTCAAAGCACACAGGGGCCATGCGACCGCATAAGGGCCTGCAAATGAGGCTGGGGCCGCAAAAAACAACATGGTACCAAAAAGAACAAATAGACCGGGGGGCACTAAATTTACAAATCTGGATCTTCGAAAACGTCCAGGTACCTAAAACAAATTATCGGTGCACAAAAAGCAACATACCCTAAAACGAGCAGGGGTTTAGAAAATGTGTTGGACACCTATTATACATGAATTGCAGCCCTAAGACACATCCGTAGACGAAGAAAGACTCAACAGGTCCAAAAAAAGAACACCGAGACAGGGCCTCGGTTCGGTAGTCAATCTGGGAGAATATTTGACCAAAGATATGAAGTGCATCAAGGCTCAACAGGTATCCACATTTCTTAATCACCAGGAAATGTTGGAAGTAGAGAACTAACGATCGAATTTGATCAATATCATTTTCGCAGCAAACGCTCATACGAAGCATTCCATCGCGTCAAATATGGCGCAAGTCTAGCATTTGGCAGCAATTATCCAAACGTAGGAGGCCTAGAAAAACCGTAGCATCGCACGAAGTGTGGCGATTGCCCCGAATGCGCAAGATGGGTGTGCACGTGCACGAACCACCGTTCGTGCACGCGTCTTGGTGACCGGGCGCTTTGAACTGGAATGCCTGAAATTGGGAAATTTACATTTTAAGGTGATTTGCATAGGTGTAAGTTCAGCAGTGTGAGGTGACTTATCAAGGCATACCAAAAGAAAACCTTCGAACAGGGTGGAATGTTAGGGATGCAATCCGACGACTCAGAAACGATGGTGATAGATGAGGCCCCTCCACAGAACAATTCAGTTGGTCACTAATTATTTTGTTTAAAAACGTCCCCTTTGGAAAACAATAGTGGTCGAAATCCGAGGACTTTTCTAATGGAGGTAAGTGGGCCGCCTCCAAATACGTTTGCCCCCACCCCAGATGCAAATTCTAGGTACGCCACTGATCCCCCCAATAATTTTCAGAAACATGGGCATGGGGTTCATTGCCCATGGGGCAAGCCAACATTGAAGAGGCAAATTCGCCCTCACAAGCATACAAAACAACACACATGCCCCCGTATAAAATGGGAGGAATGACTTTTTCAAATGCATTTTCCTCCTACAAACTTGTT
Organism: Ashinkailepas kermadecensis; assembly: GCA_034440615.1. Taxonomy (NCBI): domain Eukaryota; kingdom Metazoa; phylum Arthropoda; class Thecostraca; family Neolepadidae; genus Ashinkailepas; species Ashinkailepas kermadecensis. The sequence goes on along the minus strand of JAOTOM010002065.1, from coordinate 60,294 downwards.
TTCAGTGATTACAGCCTGCATGATTAGAGCTAGCTTCAGTACCTTCCCAACGACGTCATTTACAAAACTGTACACCGCAGCGAAAACCATGGGGGCGTGGAATTTGAAGGTTTTGCATGGTTTATGCATTGTCATTGTTGCATTGTCATTTATGCACTGTTGTTCAATGCTTGTTCTAGCCGTGAATGTGTTCGCTGAGGATATATTGTGCCAGGTGCCTTGCAGCCGGCACCAAATGTTATAATAATCAATAACTATCTGAGAAGGCGATCAGAAAACCAATTCAGTCAGCCCAGTCGCTCGAACACGGGGAGGTTTACTCTGTGACTGATGGTAAGTGCGCTGTGGTGTCATGGAGGGACAAGAAAACGGTGACCCTCATCCCTACCGAACATGACGCCAGCACCGCTGCTAAGACATCCCGTCGAGGCAAGGTCCGTGTGAAACTTGCGTGCGTGGCAGCATACAACCGAGGTATGAACGGTGTTGACCAGCTGGACCAGAATCTAGTATATTACGCGCACATGCGCAAGTCAATGAGGTGGACAAAAAGACACTTCAGTGGATAATGCAGTCAGCACCTTTCAATGTGCACGTCATCCACAAGGTAGACAACGTCGACCACTTCCAACAGCTTGCCAGTCACAGGGAAGTGACCGAAGCAGCGATCGATATGTGGCTGGACGATCACTATCTGTCTAGCACCATTCATCTGATATTGCATAACACACTCAACAATTCCAAACTCCTCCAATCATGCCCCATTGTGTTACCACAGCCAATCTCGTCAGTACCATCACATACCCGAAGGTCGGTGCTGAACCCACTGCTAGGTACACCCACTGCTAGTATAATACTCAATTTATCAGCATGATCTAAAACATAAAGGTTCAAGTTCCAACAATAGCATAGGGACCACCCTAAAGGAACCTACACAATGCACACCTACTAGCAGAAGTCCTATTTGATGTTCATGAAGGGAATATACCATAACCCTGGCCAAACGACACTCCTCACCCGAACCAACACCACATCCATAATTCCCAAGAATACATCCAACAACATCCCCCACACTCATCAATGTCTATCTGCATTACCTATTCAGCCCCATTCACTCCACCTCACAGAACTATGGAAAGACCAGATATCCGACGAGATTGTGCAATATGTGCAAAGAGCGCGTGAAAACAACATGTGCAGTATCGGGGTGCGTGTCAGCACTTTGCGAGTCGTGCTTTCCTAAGTTTAGGAAGCATACCAGCGACAGTGAGCGGCGACAACACATTGTGTAGTTACCCATACGCACCCGTGTTTCATTTCATTTCAAAGACTGCCATCACTTCAGCGAATCGTATGCCGTTAATGATTACTTTCCGTGAGTAAGCAGATGCGAGGCAAATATATTTGTGTTTGACGCTCCGTTATGCGTTTCTCAGAAAGGAATTACGGTGTTCTGTTCAGAATATATGCCTAACCTTGCCATGCCTTGAAACATAGGTATGCGGCAGCATGATCAGTGACAGATTCCGCGAATTGGACTGACAACACACATATATGTACATTATAATAGACATATCGCATTCCACACTCAATATACATTTAGTTCACTTTCTAGCCCACAAATTGTGCACTATCGCCGAGCCGCCCACTGCCAAGTTGACGAGGTGATGTCAATTCCAAGCCACCAGCGTGTATATACATATATATATATATATATATATATATATATATATATATATATATATATATATATATATATATATATATAATATATATATATATATATATATATATATATATATATATATATATATATATATATAATATATATATATATATAAATTTAGAGTGATGCTGAAATGCATTATTGCGTTATTCTGAGGTAGAGATGCTTTGGCCTTTTCTTACTGAGACCTACCATCGCATACGCAACAACATGGAAGTAAGTCGGAAAACAAGTACACAACGTGAATAACATGGATGCATATGCCGGATTATTTATTCATGCTTTATATCAAATGACAGGTCTTGATGAGCTGGATGCACCTTTCACAAGCATGAATGGAAGAGAGCCGTCATTTTCAATGAAAATCATGCCGAAACACGATCCTAATTACCCCCTGCCGAATGGTGTGATGGAATTCTGACCCCACCAGTCAGGCCCGCCATGAATGGTGCCGCCAACCCATCGATCACTGGTCCTTGACAAGGCGAATCGCCCAGTCCCGCCCACGGCACGAGTGGAAGCAATTACACCGAGTTACTCGTTTTGCGGCAGGCAGGGGATGGCCAGAAAGTTACTCGATTTACACACTTCGGCAGGCAAAGGGTTAATTTAAGCTGCAATAACACTACATACAGGGGTACGTAGCATTGTATGTTTTTGGGAGGGCACTCGCCCCCCCCCACACACAATGTTGGCTGTCCCCACCCCAATAATTTCAACCTTTAACATGGCACCCTATAAGATATGCCCCAATATATTTTAGCCTGACATTACCGTCGTGTATTGTGCCCCCCATACACACACAAACAAAATCATTTTCAGACCTATGCTGATGGTTGCCTAGGTCTATGCCAGGGCAGGGTTCACACCTTTTGTACAGCAGGTGGTTTTAACAACGATACTATTATCATTTAGGTTGTTCACAGGATGAATGAGTCACCTGTTTTGCTGGTAAGGTTGTGCTTTAAGGTGTTTTATGCATTCTTGGAAGTTATCCTTTGAATGCAATGTTTATGAATATGACTAAGATGGGACTTCTCATTTTCTGCGCAAATGCTTACTTTTTAGTTTGTGAGTAAAATAACACTAGAAAAGGGGTTTTGAATTAGGTAACAGCATAAAAGTTAGTTCCAAAAATAAAATGTGTCAGCCAATAGAAAAAAATACAATTTAACAAATTTCGAACAATTTGTCTTAAATTTTCCAAATTAAGAAAAGTATATCTTATCCTAACCTAACCTACCACAAACTGCTTTTGAAGAAAAACAATTTTAAAAAAAATATAAATTAAAAATATCACAAATTTTCCTGTTTTTCTTTACGATATGCAAACACGCAAGTTGATAGAATGTTCGTTTTAATTTTTTTTTAACCTCATTTTTTTCACAAAAAAATGAATAAAAATCATGAAGATTATCAAAATTTTGACAAATTTCCACAAGAGCGAATTGTTCCATCATCATTGTGTTCAGAGACGTGTTTGTACATTTTTTTTCCTGAAACGCTATGTCTGGTCTAAAGGAAAAAGTTTAACCCAACCTAACCCTTTGCTTGCCTCATGGAGGTAAAATGTGTGCAAAGCTTATCTTGTAGTGAAGCCCTACTTTTTGCAACTATTTTGCTGGCCAACTGAAAAGTAATGAGTATATGAGCGCCGGGAGTGGCTGAGATGCAACATGTTGGCTGACCTTGCAAAAAATTCCTCATAAATATACGTCAAATATCGTTTGTTTGTCTTTCAAAATATGCGTGTCGTACATCGTTTCATCCTGTTTGCATGAACATGCAACAACATGGGAAGACCAGTGGGTTTATGCTGGTTCATAAATCCCATCAGGGTCTGAGCTTCCCCACTGGGATTTCTCAGTGGGAATCCCTGGATAATTCACACTGGGAATAGTATAAAATCCCTCGGAGACTGTAGGAATCCCATGGTGGATTCCCATAGGGAACTGCATGGGATTCCCACATGATTGTCTCATGGGGAATGTTTCATATCCTGACAAGGACAATCCCATGCAATTTGATGGGTCAGTCCCATGGGATTTTTTCACTAGGGACCCTCCATGGAACTTCCGCTCAATCCTCTTTGCGGATTAGTAGGTACGCCGAAGTCTGTACTCTCCCACTCAGTTATGTAAACCACTCCACCGGAAAATATCAGCCACATATCTAGCGAGCATGAAGGAGGGTGGGGGCGAAAGCAGAACCGCCCATACTTATCTTTGAGGGTGAAACTGCCCCCTCAATGCTTGCTTCCCCCGCCCACAATAATTTCAACTCCTAACATGGGAGCCTACGGAATGTGACCCCCCCCCCCCCCCCTATTCATTTTGGTCTGCCTTTTGCCTTCATGTACTTTGCCCCCCCCCCGATCATTTTAAGAAATCAACATCGGTGGGCCGACCCTTTCGGCGAAATGGGCTCCCTCTCACAGATGCCTTCACTTCGCATCACAACTTCGCAACGGAGCGTAATAAATAAATGAGGAAAGAACGGTAAGGTTCCTTGATCAATTCTGTATCATGAAAGGCTGATGCAATCCTCCTGGGGTGGCTGAATCAATTGGGGGGAAAATGCCAGTACGAAATGCGTACCCCGAACTCCCATAGGCGCACGGCCTAAAACTGGCCACGTTTCCGTGTTTTTACTTACCCTCCGCTAGGTGGCAGGTTGGTGCCGCTCATACGCGCAGATCAAAGGCGCCGACGCGGAGTTTCCAATCCAGGCGTACATCATCCATGGCGACTAGACGAGAGAGCAAATTGCCGCTGTAAAACCACCCAAACGTGCATTGGTATATGCAACATTCATGGCTATAACATCAACTCCTGGCTCTTTACACACTATCCTAAAGCATTGCGCACAAGATGCTGACTATACCACTGTAGCTCCTTGGAGGCAAAGCTTGGAAGTCTTAGATAATCAACATATTGTGTGTGAAGCTGTCAATTACGCCTAAAAATGGCACATGAGATGAATATCTCCGACTGCCAGAAATATACTTTCAGGAAATTTCATCGTGACGTCACGTTAATTTACAACGATAAATTGCGGGCATATAACCATTCGTGGATGTGGAAACCGGAGGCCTGCCTGGGAACGTATTAGATTTCGTGCCTCATATCATATGATTCCATTGATTTACCTGTATTAATGTATTGCGTTCATTTGCACTTGTATTGCATTTATTCATCCATTGGTGTCTTGAAAGGGCCTTATGCTTTGGGAGGAGGATGAAATGAATGAGAAAAAGGCATAACATAACCTTATGCTCATATTAAGACAGAAATAGATCCAAAATCACACTGTTAAAAGCTACCATTTGAGTTCATTTTTCCCTGCAGCACCCACATGGTTAATTGTAATTCGCATTTTGATGTAATTTTGAATTCATGTAATTTCTTTTTCCAATGTCATGTTTGTCAATGTTGTTAGCATTATGTGACCACTCATTTACTCTGCAAATTCCTACTTTTCAGTTGGCAGACAAAATCACACCAGGAAAAGGGGCTTTAAGTTGGCTAATACAGCATAAAAAAGTAATGTTTAAAAAAGAAAAATACAACAACCTGACATAACCTAGCTGGTAGTATTGAAATTTAAGATAACCACAAGATAAGGTAATTATCTTATGCTTTGTGTTCACATGTTTATTTTTTTAAGTTCATATGTTTATATGAATATGACAAAGAGGTAAATATATCGATCAAGGTAAAATAGGATTTTTTAATAATTTTTTTTAAACACTGGGTATTTTAACGTAAAAATGACGATGCAACCACTGATTTTCCCAGCAAATTATTACTTTTCAGTTGGCAAACAAATACACAATCATAATCTTCACTCTACAAATATAGCACATCACATAATTATCCGTACTTGGTGTCTCAGACGTGAGAAAGAAAAATTCAACACTTCATGCACTCAATTTAATACTCTGACATCGAAAACTTTATGTTTCTGCCTTAATTCAACATTTATTTCCGAGAAGAATACTCGCAACCCGACGTGTCCACAGCTAAGGCTGGAAGTTCCTTGCGATGCTGTATTATTTTATTTTTCATATATTTGATGATGTCATGGCTGAAAAATTTTGTAGATTTCTATAAAGGTGTTTTGGGATTTTTGGGGAACTGTTTGTCAGAATATGATGTTTATGAATGTGACTAAGAAGATGCAACCACTCATTTTTGGTGCCCATGCTTACTTTTGAATTGACTTGAACTATGACATCACATCGGTACGGTGTGATGACGTCATGGGTATGGCACAGAGGCTTCGACTGGGTAATGCTACAAATGGTTCACATCAGGGCAAAATAATACTTGGGCCGGGCACAAATTCTTACATGTGGGCTTTGAGGCCATCATGGATTTTCCGCTGTGCACCATACTGGAAAACTTACGCAACCTAAGAAAACCCTGGAATTTTACGCGATTTCGTAAATATCAAGTAAATACACTACTCGTACATCTCTTTTGCTATTTATTCCTTGACATTGCAGTTACATCGATTTGTCTAGCTGAAATATAGAATATACACCCAGAAGTCCAGGGGAAACTTGGAGGACTTCATCTGGTTCTTCCTGAAGGTCCTGATCGCGGCTCCGACGTCACGGTCCACCAGCCTCATGCCGCTTCTCTCCGTCACCAACCTCCCCTCGCCGTCTCTCTTGTAGATGAACTCCTTCTGTCTGATGTTGTAGACTTGCTCACACAGACCCTCGAGCATGTGCTGGAACATACAGGGTGATTCTTTTATCTAGCCACCCATGAATTTGGCTATATGTCAGTTTACTCTTGGACTTTGTCATTTTTTCGATTGTGAGACGAAAAACAATGTTATTTACATTCATGGAATTAAACAGGTGTCGAGATCGAATAAATCAATGTTATTTCACATTCTATGGAATTAAACAGGTTGTCCAGCTCACCTGGGGGCCTAGATTGTACTCTAAGCACATCTTGCTGAAGTTGTGGGGGGTTGAGGTAGCGGCCCTTCCCCACGTGGTTGGACATGATGGAGCCGACAGTCTCGGCTATGGCCTCGCTGGAGCTCCTGACCTGCAGGTTCTCGAACAGCTCGGAGAACTTGGTGTTGCACTCCTTGGAATTATCTGGCTTCACGAACTTTCTGTACCAGGCGGAGTAGTTGTCATTTTCGGGGACACCTTGGAGATCTCTAGTGAACTGCTTGTAGCTGAGGAGACCAGGAAGAATCTCCACTGGGTCGAACTTGTCCTTCTGGTACTGCGGCAGTTCATCGATCAACTTGGTTAACGTTGTCATCATCTCAGTGTTGGAGTCATCATCATCTTCGAGGTTGTCATCAGATGGTTCCTGACCCAGAACCTCAGAAGCAGCTTCTTCAAGCTTTGACTGCCTCTGTCTCCTTTTCCAGTCCTTTGAAATCGTTTCTGCCAGCTTCGAGAGCTCCTTTTCCACAGACTTGATCTCGACATCATCTATCTCCTTCATGTAAGCTTCACCGGCCAGGGCTTTGACCTGTTCATCATCCTCAAAGAGACTTGACACTTTCTCGTCTTCTTCCAGCAAACCCGCCTCTCTCAGTTCCTGGCCTTTCCTTGTCACATTCTTCTCCAGAAGCTTCGTCTCGAACCTCAAACTCGACAGCAGAGTCTCCACAATCGTCCTGGGTTCCTCCATCACACTGAACTTCATCTTGTCGCTGCTCCAGATCCACTCCTTGGACAGACTCTCCACTTTCTCTTGCGCCTTCTTGATCGAGGACCAGACCTGTGTAGGGAAGAACTTCATGTGTTAGGCGTCCAGGGAGACTTCTGCATATACCTCAAGGAGCTGCAGCAGGCCGAGGATGAAGAGGAAGTTCTTGGAGCTCCTCAGATCCTCCATCCTCTTGTACTCCTTAGCTTTGTCGTTCCTCCCCTCCAGAGCAGCTTCCTGATATTCCTCTGCAAATATGGCGATCATGGTGGGAAGGTTCTGCATCGCCGAGCGAAGCCCCCTGACTAGGCTCCGCACGAACCTTGTCGTCTGCTGCTTTTTAGGAGTGAGGACTAGGTTACCCAGCTCCCTGGCCCTGTTCATGAAGACAGTGGAGGCCTTGCCGAGGCTGAAGTCCCCCATGGCGTCGAAGTAGAGCTTGATCATGTTCTCAATCTTGGGGTGACTCTTGATGGACTTGTTCCAGATCAACTGCAGTTGGTGAGCTACATCCCACGTCCCTGTGATGTCCCCCTCCTCCAGTCCCAGCTCCGCCGCCACGAACTTGGTCAGGTTTAAGGAGCCGCCGCCCGCCACCCTCTCCTCCTTGTTGGCGTAAACGCCGTCGTAGCTGAAATGCCGCAGTAAGTCAGCGAGTCTCGACTTGGAGATGCCAAGTGTCTCCGTCAGCCCCTTCACCACGGCCCTCGCCGACCCCTCCGAGTCGTAGTCGTCCTCGCCCATGGTCATCAACTTGTTCAGCATGCAGTAGATGACGCCGTCATAGAAGTAGTAGGTAAGTAGGCAGGTGTACGAAACTCGCTGAATAGTCACTTTATCCAGGGTCACGGCGATGTCCTTGATATTCCCGGGGCCCTCCACGCTGAACCACCTCTTCTCCCTGCCCCCCACCACCTCATAGACGATGTCCCTGATCTGGAAAAAGGCGGCCCTGCTGTCGTTCTTGGTGGCCACGCAGCGGTTCTTGCCTTCACCATCCAAATGGAAGAGGTTGTTGTCTGCCAGGAAGTCCACCAACGACTGGCCGTGCTTCAAAGCTTTAACCACGTTCCTGATTACAGTCAGACCAGCCTCTTTGTTTTCTTTCTCAAAATCAAGCTTCTTTTCCTTCTCGGACTCTTCCTTCAAGCAACACCAGATGTGAAGATCGCTTGTAGAATGACTCTTCATGGCTGACTTCATCCTCCAAAATTTCCTGTGTTCTCCAGATTTTATTTCCTTCTCCACCATCCCGAAATTCGCCTTCCTGAACTTGAACAGTTTATGCGGGACATCAGCTGATCGGCTGAACTTCAGGCATGGCCGGCACTGGAACATCGTGTCTCCTTCAATCCAGGATTCTGGAATCCTCTCCGTCTCGACCTCCTTTTTAGACTCCTCCTCCTTGAATTTTTGATACGTTTTCTCTGCGGTTTTCTCGGCGATTGTATCCACCAATGTGTCGACGTTGGCGAGAGTTTCCCGTGTGGTTTGCTCCTCTGTTTTGACGTTTTCTTCTTCGGTGTCACTTTCCTCGCCATCACTCCTCGACTCTGAAGATTCTCCACCTCCACCCCCGTCACCTTAACTTTCTTCGCAGACCTCTCCCCGTCGATTCATCCTCTTCAGAATTGTCCAGCGGCCTCTTTTCCATGACTTCTTCCTCCTCAGTGATTACTTCGTCCTCAACTGTGGTCTCTTCCTTCTCTGCCGTGTTTTCATTCTCATCAGTCTTTGCAGTGGGTTCTTTATCCTTGATTTTCGCCCACTCGGGAATGTCTTTCTTGGCTGGCTTGTGGGTGAAGTACTTGAGTAGATTGGTTTCAGAGTGGCCGTTTCTGAACATGTAGACGGTGTGGCTGTCCATCGTCTTGGCCTTTTCCTCTGCTGCATTAGACGTCATCATTTTCAGTTCACTTAGGTGCTGGAAGTTGGTCTTGTTCCTGTAGTGTCTGGGGAGGTCGCACCCCCTCATCTCGGCCTTGCAGCCCTCTGCCCCACAGACCCGCTTCACCAAGCTCGGAGCCGTGACATCAGGTTTTCCGGGAGGCATCCTGGCCGCTCTGAAATAGAACAATTATCTACAAATATACAGAAGCATAGGTTAATCACGATAAATATTTCTTCAGTTTGTACTAAGATGTTGTAGATACTTGCATGGACAGAAAGTTTAAACCCAGAATCTTTCTATCTGAAACGACTGCAGACGGTCGCCCGACACAGCATGTGATCAAAGGGCTGACACCGGCACTCTGGTGAAAGCTGCCGCGCTGTGCTGCCGCGCTGTGCCTTGAGCGGCACCCGCGGGTGAAGACGATCCCGCCACTCTGCCCTGCCTGCCAGCTTACGCTTCTGTATATCCTGGGGCGGAAACTTACGCATTTACCTCAGACTTCTCAAATTGTACCACGTGGTTTCACGGCGCAAATCAAGTTTAATTTCCCCCTGGTTCACATACCTTATGAGATGGTCGAAGTAGCTTAACCTAACCTGCTTACCTCTCAGTTTATCATATCTATAATTTATATAATGCGCCATGAGATTAGGTTAGGTTAAGCTACTTTGACCATCAGGTATGTGAACCATTTGTAGCATTAGCCAGTCAACCTAACCTCATGGCACATTATACAAATTATAGCTATGATAAACCAAGAGGTAAGCAGGTTAGGTTAGTTTAGGTTAAGCTACTTTGACCGTCTCATTTAGGTATGTGAACTGTTTGTAGCATTAGCCAGTCAAAGCCTCAGTACCATACCTATGATGTCATTACACCATACCAATGTGATGTCATTGTCCAAATTGAAAAGTAAGCATCAGCACCAAAAATGAGTGGTTGCATCTTCTTAGTCATGTTCATAAACATCATATTCTGAATAAGTATTCCCAAAATACCCAAAACACCTTTTATCAAAAATTTACAAAAAAATTGTTTTGGACAATTCTGGTTTTCTGGCTAGGTTAGGTTAGGTTAGATTGTATTATGATATAATATATTTTATATTATGCTACATTATCTGCCATTCTTGCACTTCATATTGTTACTGCATATACTGGAGAACACTGCAGTGTTCTGCTTATGGTCAAGAGTTAAAAAATTACATATGAATATATAAATAATAGAACAAATATAATAACCTAACCTAACCTAACCTAACCTAGACTAAGATATTGTAGCTTAATATATAAAATATATTATATCATAATATAATAAAGTCATAAAGTGTTAAGGCTTAATAAGAGCCACAGGGGCCCATCTGGGTTAAGCCTATCTAGAAAAGGTACTAGAAATGTACATATTCTCACCCCAATCAATCCCTAATCCCAAGTTCCTAGGAAGCTATATATCCCAGCCTATCTAGCATCATCCACTTGCTATTGCATAACACCCTCAACAATTGCAAGCTCCTCCCATCATACCCATTGTGCTACCATAGCCCCTGCTTAAAGGGGTCTGTGCCGTGCACATTTAACATAAATATTATCCCCTCCATCCAAATTAGAAATCAAAAACAAGATTTTCCTGCCTAAAAAATTTGTCCACCCTACTTTTAAATACATTCAATGAGGAACTCCCCACAACATCAGCAGGCAGCCCATTCCACTGATCAACAACCCTTTGACTGAAGACCTGCTGTCGCTTAACTGTCCTACACCTCAACTTGTCTAACCTGAGTTGGTGACCCCTGTGTGATACTTTAAACTGAAGAGCACCATTTAAATTGACCTGATCTAGTCCTTTAACAATTTTGTACATTTCAATCATGTCCCCCTTAATCTCCTATACTTGAATGAGTACATATCTAATGCCACAAGCCTTTCTCCATATTCTAAGCTACCTAGTCCACTGATGAGTTTAGTTGCTTTGCGTTGCACTCTTTCTAACTTGTCTATATCTTTTTCTAGGTAGGGGCTCCAAGCTTGCACAGAATATTCCAAGTGGGGTCGCACATATGCTAAGTACAGTTTTTTCATGACTTCCTTGCTCTTATACATCACACTTCTATTAATGAGTCCCAGCATTCTGAGTGCCCTGTTCCTAGCTGAGCTACATTGTTTCTCTGCTTTAAGGTCATTTGAAACCAACACACCTAAGTCCCTTTCCTCTTCAATAACATCCAGTTCCCTCCCTCCCATTGTATATCTGAAAGTCTCACCTCCAGACCCCAGATGCATAACCTTACACTTGTCATAGTTAAAAGACATCTGCCATTGATCAGCCCACTTTTTAGGTCCTCCAAGTCTAGTTGAATATTACTAGATTGATCACAACTGTTTGCCACTCCTACCAGTTTGATGTCATCAGCAAATTTGAACACTATTCCTCAGCCCTACCTCAATGTTATTTACAAAGATGATAAAGAGAAGTGGCCCTAGAACAGAGCCCTGTGGTACTCCACTCAGAACATCCTTCCAATCAGATTTACATCCATTTAACATTACCCTTTGTTTCCTTCCCCTCAACCATGCTTCAATCCAACCTATAACTTTTCCAACAATCCCATGTTGCTGTAGTTGATGAATTAGCCTCCTATGTGGAACTTTATCAAAAGCTTTGCTAAAGTCCAAGTACACAACATCCATCCTGTTTTGATTGTCTACTTCTTTAGTAACATACTCCATGAACTCCAAAAGGTTAGTTAAACAAGACCTTCAAGATCGAAATCCATGTTGAGTATCCCTTAAAAGATTGTGCCTATCAAGATGAATCTGAACATTCTGTTTAACCAGTTTTTCTAGTATCTTGCAAACTATTGAGGTCAAACTGACTGGCCTGTAGTTCCCTACACACTTCATACTTCCCTTTTTGAAAATTGGAACTACATTTGCATTTCTCCAATCTGCAGGCACTTCAGAGTATTCCATAGACCGCCTGAAAAGTATACCTAGAGGAACTGCTAAAGCTTTAGCAACTCTACTAAGACCCTAGCATATATATCATCTGGTCCAGAAGCTTTATTAGGCTTTATATTCTGCAACTGCTTTTCTACAGCTTCTGTAGTTATCGTAAGATACTCCAACCTATCACCTGTCATGGCATATGATTCAGTTGTTTCTATTCTACCAGAATTATCCTGAGTAAAGACTGATGAGAATTGCTTGCTTAAGGATTCCACAATATCACAATCATCAACCACTAATTCCCCATCTACCTCCAGTGGTCCTACACCACACTTTTTAGCCTTAAATTTGTAGAAACTAAAGAATCTCTTAGCATTACCTGCTGAACATTCCTGAGCTAATTTGATTTCAGCCAGTCTTTTAGATGCCCTAACACACCTCCTAACTTTATTTCTAGCTATTTGATATGATTTGAGGTTTACCTCAGAGTTAGCATATTTTAGTTTCTTGAATGCCTGCTTCTTTGACTCCAGTAAATGCTTTACTTCCCTGGTCAGCCATGAAGGGAGCTGAACCCTGGTTAATCTAATTTGCCTATTGGGAATGAACCTATCCTGACCTTGAAATAGTTTATATTTTATCATTCTCCACATTTCATAAGCATCTAAGCCTTTCAATAAGTCTTCCCAATCAATTTCATTCAGGAAGATCCTGAACTCATTGTAATTCCCTTTAGCAAAATTAGGAATCAATGCAAAACTATAGGTCTAGGTCTAAACAAATCGGGAAGCTTCTTCCCGATTTGTTTAGACCTAGACCTATAGTTTTGCTTCCCAATCCTGTTATGTTGAAATCCCCCAACAAAACAGTTCTCTCCTTTACTCTCCTACTTATCTCTTCCTGCATCAACCTGTCCGTGTTTTCATTCTGGTCTGGAGGTCTATAGAATGCCCCAACCCTAAATAATCTAACCTGACCTAACTTAACAGGAAAACCAGAATCGTCCGAAACAATTTTTTTGGCCATTACGCCATGAAATATATGAAAAATAAAATAATACAGCATCGCAAAGAACTTCCAGCCTTGGCTGCGGACGCGTCGGGTTGCGAGTATTCATTCCCGGAAATAAATGTTGAATCAAGGCAGAAACATAAGGTTTTTGATGTCAGAGTATTAAATTGAGTGCATGAAGTGTAGAATTTCTTATTTATCACGTCTGTGACACACCAGGTACAGATAATTACATGTGATGTGCTATATTTGCAGAGTGAAGATTATGATCGTGTATTTGTTTCCCAACTGAAAAGTAATTATTTGCAGAGAAAATGACTGCTGCATTGTCATTTTAACATTAAAATACCCTGTATGTAAAAAAAAATCCAATATACCTAGATCAACATATACACTGACTAAGATGATGGGGCCATTTTTGGAACTTAATGGATTGATTGGAGTGTGAGCATGTACTTTTCTAGTATCTCTTATAGATAGGCTTAACCCAGATGGGCCCCTATGGCCCTTATTAAGGCTTAACACTAGGAACTTTATGACTACTCATTTTCTGTGCAGATGCTTACTTTTCAGGTTGTGAGAAAAATAATTCCAAAATAGGGGTTTTGAGTTAGGTAGCATAGCATAAAAGAAGTTTTAATACAAAAATGCAACATAAAACCTAGCTTTACTTCCCTTTGGAGAAAAAAAATTAAACCAATTTTTATGAAAATTTTAAAAACTAAAACCTAATCCAACCTGACTTAACCTAACATGCTGCTTTTGAAGAAAAAAAAACAATTTCCATGTTTAAAAATTGGGAATTTGTTTTTGGGAAAAATGTTACAACTCCAGACTAACCAAACCTAATGCATTTGTTTGTTTTATGCAGGCAAATGTATATAAAACTTGTATTGTTACCACCTGAAGGCACAATAATACCTGCATTTTGCACACATTTTACCACCATGAAGTATACAAAGGAGTTAGGTTTGGTTAAGTTAGGTCAGGATGGGCTTATGTTGTAAGTTAGAAAAGATCCATTTTTTTGTTTGTTTGTTTTTTGCAGAATTTATACCTTGTTTTTCTTCAAAGACAGGTTAGGCTAGGTTAGATGAGTTTTTCAGTTTATTTTTTTAAAGAAAAACATTCCTTTTAAATTTTCCACTAATAAAGAATGTGTTTTCTTACATGGAAGGCTAGGCTGGGTTAGGTTATGCTATTTTTTATTTATTTCAAATGTTGCTTTTTACCCAACTCAAAGCCCATTTTAGGTATTATTTTGCCTCCCAACTGGAAAATATGCATTTGCAGAGGCAATGAGTAGTCACATGTTAAGCATATTCATAAGCATTGCATCAAAAAAGGAAATTCCAAGATATCCAAAATTACCTTCAACAACAAATTTACTACATAGCCTAAAGCTCAATGCAAGGAAGTTTTATTCTGAGATTTTCATACCTTTTGTCTTTAAAAAAGAAGCCTAAAAAGACCTAACCTAGCCTAATCTGATTTTCCAGGAAAAAAATTTTGGGAGGAAAATTTTCAAATAAGAAAATATTTCTGACTTCATCTAGCCAAGCCCAACACCTTTTGTTACTTCATGGTGGTAAATGTGTGTAAAACCCATCTCATGGGTACCTTGAAATGCAGTAATGGCAAAAATGCAGGAAGATTTTTAAAGAAAATATAAAAAAAACAAATAAAAACCTAACCTGGCTTAATCCATGTTTGAAGAAAAACTGGAGAAAGAAATTAACATGGGTATTTTAAATTTGTTTCCAAATTAAAAGGAATATCTGACCTGACCTAACCTAACCTAACCAAGCCTAACTCCTTTGTTTGCTTCATGGAGGTAAAATGTGTGTCCAGCTTGTCCTGTGCATACCTTAAAGTACAATAAAATCAATGATTCAGAAAATTGGGACCATTCAGCTCACTCCCATGGTACTTGTGGTTGAATCAGAATTGGGTATTAATGTGCTTTGAGGTATTCAGAAGGCAAATTTTATGCACATTTCACCTCTGTATAGCAAGCAAGGTGGTTAGGTTTGGTTAGCTTAGGTTTTTTGTTTGACATTTTTTTATTAGATGTTTTTGCCCCTAAAATTGGGAATTGTTTCTCTTTAAAAGCAGGTTGGGTCAGTTCGTTGTGTTAATTGTGAATATTTTGAGAAGAAAAATGTTTTATGTTTTTTTCTCAACATTGTTCTGTGTAATTGTTTCTAGTAAAAGACACTTATGTTTGGCTACTGTGTTATTTTGTATTTTCTTCCTTTTTATATTTTTGTATGCTATATAACCCAACTTGAAGCACCTTTCTGGTGTTATTTTGCTTGCCAACTGAAAAGTAACATTTGCAGGGGAAATGAGTGATCTCATCAACTTAATCACCTTCATGAAAACAAAATGTTTTTAAATATTTTTTTTGGTTGCAAACCGAGTTCAGGGAATTAAAACCTTTCATGTATTAAAATTATAATTGATTGGTAGGATACTGAGTCAGGCATAATTGAAGGACTCATTTCATGACAAGCGTTGCAGGATGACCAGTTGCAGAAAATACTGTTATAGCTGAAAATGTATGTAGGTGCCACCACTGCAAGGAACTTCATTAGGCAAGGTATTTGGTGATTATCTGTATCATTGCTTTGTAAAGTCTTAATCAGAGGTTTGTTTGTGGCAACACAAAAGACATACATATAGATAGAAGATAATGAGTGACTATGGGTGGTCTGGGCTGGTTCTTTGATAATATTTTTTAGCTGTCATGGCAAAATTTGAATTAATGCTTTCTTCACCTAAGAGTTGGGTACGTGTTTTTTTTTGTGTTTTGATAGGTACTAATTTTTGTCCCATTACCTCTGAATTAATTACCTTTTTTAAAAGTATAGTCAAAAGAAAGACCTTGTGGCATGACTTCACTTTGCCACACATTTGTGCTGCAGCATTTGTACAATGTAGCCATATCGTGAAGACGAAAGGGCTGTTTAATAAAACTTGAGGCATTGCCGTCAACCAAAATAGTCTCCATCCCAATCAGCTCCCCATCAGCAGGCTGTCAGCGGTTTGTGTTTAATTGGTGTATAAACGATGCAAACGAGACTTAGGTGGTGCGGTTAGTTCAGTTTTTAAATGAGTCATTGTATGATTCATTTCAAGTGATACAAGATCTAATCGTACATTTTCGTTTTTGATGGCGTTCGGACACCTTATTTTGCTCACCAGTCCGTGATATGTGGAATTTCACATAATTGCATCCATTGTTCCAGGTGAAGTTCGGTCATGCATTGGTGAGCTGCACTTGAAATGAAGCTGCACGACAAGAACCTTGTCACATTTGCTTTATCGAGAGCTGGCATTGATAATGAAGGATATCTGTACAAAAGAGGAGAGCTTAACAGGTCGTTTCAGAAACGGTGGTTTGTACTAAAAGGGAATCTGCTGTTTTATTTTGATAAAAGGGATGATAAAGAACCCATTGGAGTCATTATATTGGAAAACTTTACCATAGGTAAGATTGTTTTCCATTGGGGTAAGTCTTTCGGTTTCAGGTATAACCTCAAGGGCATGCAACTCTTAATATGATTGTTCTCTATCTTCTTTCAAGTGTCCTCCAAGCTAGTCTGATCCGATGAAATGTGTATGGTGTGATATGTGCTGGACCAGCTAGGTGCTGACCCTGCACGTTCTCTTCATGTGATGACTCCTCATCTGTCGTCAGACCTGTGTGATGACGAGGATGGACACAGCTTCAAGGTAGTCTTTCTTGGTGTGGCGGGCCGGGAGTACATCATGCGAGCCGAGACTCACGAGCTCATGGAGGCCTGGATGCGGTCCATCTCGTCTGCAAGCTACGAGTACATCACACAGATGGTGGTGACGCTGCAGAAACAGATGGAGGAAATCACAGGTGACACCCATCTCGTTGGTGAACAGCTGGGTGGTGTCACGATAAATAAACTATAGTGTTAGCATGTGTTGGTGTTGTTTTTCACACTTCACACAACTTGCGATCGACCAATGTTAGAATGATACAGATGAGCATGTCAATGAGGACCGACTTTATCCCAACGCTATTGGGAGGCTGAGGACTGAAATGGCAGTGTTCAGAAATTTTATTTTTGTAAAGTGTACAGGGAGGAGGATGATGTCAAAAACAGTTGATGTTTAGAAAATGTGCAAATGTATATGGATAATGCCTACTGATGAGTTACTTTCTATGGCATTTGTTGATTGTCTGATGGTGGTGATGATGTCAGTAGTGTATCTGCTGCCTTTACCAGTCGACATTGTTGCTGCCATAAGTGTTTTATAGATGCACATCTCGCTCTATAGCCCATAGCAAAGAAGCAAGATACACTCAAAGAAAGTGATATATATATATATATATATATATATATATATATATATATATATATATATATATATATATATATATATATATATATATATAAACAATTGTCCTTGGCTCTCTACCAAGTTTTCAAAATTTCAGGCCACTGGGAACTGGTGACACCATCTGACCCTCTGCTGTGCCACAGCCGGCCCGTCAACGGTGAGTCAGCTGGTGGACGTGGGCGGGGCTCCGCCACCGGTGGCGCCACCACGCCAGCGGCGCACCAACCCGTTCCACCAGACGGCGCCCCTCCAGCTGGGCCTTGGTACCAACTTCCGCGCCCTGCACGAGGAGCTAGGCCGCGTCATCAAGTACGACCGCGCAAACTGGATGTCCTGCCGGTTCCCAATCGCGCAGGCGCCTCTCATTGACCTCTGACCCACGACGCTGGACCATGGAGACGGTTTGTTCACACCCAACGCTCCGGCCGTTGACCTCTGACCAGGTGGAGGACCTCTGACCCGGAGTCACTGACCTCTAGTCAGGGGTCAGTATGGCCGTGCGCCCCTCCGTCACGCCTTAAGTCAGCAAACGTGTTTGGGCGACGTTTGTCGACGCTGATCTCGTAGTCTTGCCTAGCCAGTTCGGGAACGACGAAGTGTGGAGATGCGCCCAATGCTCAATGCGATGCCTACTTCGCTGGCCGCGATGGACGTTTTCTTTGATGAAGGCAGCCACGGGCGAAACCTGTTGTATTGTAAGCCATGTTGCTCGTTTTGACTGTCAACTACGCAGTGATGGAGATGTGATAACTGCGGCCTTTGCTGAAATGGCGAGCATTGCATTCAGGTTACTGCTACTGTGCTGCTCTCAATTTGTTATTTACCTTCTTGTATTATTTATAGTACTTGGAGTATTGAGCGCGTACACGTACTATGCATTGATCCATGTGTATCGATGTTGTAAACTTGGTGTAGTGTTAGTAACGTACCTCGGGCATGCTGTGTCTGGAAACCGCGCGTTTTCGGCTGGACGATCGCCTTTGGGTCAAACGGGTTTCCATGCTCTTTCTGGCTCCGTGCAATTATTCATAAAAGACGCCGTGCCGCACCTACAACCTGTCTGAATGCCTGGGCGAGCCACGCTCTGACGTCGAGCGCAGTTTGAACCGTGCGGAGAAGACCCCTGTGGGTCACAGACGGCCACCACATTCCATCTTGAGACTTAGCGCACTCATTATTCAGTGTATCGGTGGGCGCATCAGTGGCGCCCGCTCCAGCTGCATTGCGTGATGCGTGTCACACCTGTCTGTCCTTCACGTGCTCGTCTTCCCGCTGGTGCCTCGGAATGGAGGAATTCCGGAAGTGTGCAGGTACCGCTGCTCTGTAGACGAACGCCATACTAGGTGCGGATAGACCAAATCAAACGTTCCGTCCGAGGCAGGTGTGCGCGATAGATTTTGCGCGCATTCATACATGTGATGGACACCAGTAATCCGCCGGGTCTCACAATGTTTGGCGCAACTGCCGTTAATATTTTAAATTATCCAGGTACACCTGGTCCGCCTCGGCGCCGACACTGACTTCAGTCCTCCGCGATGCATCTGGCTGTGGGCACTGTTTAGTTCGCGCCGTTGCTAACACGTCGTGCCAGTGCCAACCGACGTCATGTGGCTCGCCTGGCTTGTTGGCGAAACTTCGTAGTGCCGCCCGTGGTGCTTGCTATATGGAGTCATGTTATCTGGTACAATCTTTGCACTGCGCTGGTAAATCAGTTGTCGTTGGGATTGTCCGATGGTCAGTTGTGGAATGCACCCGAAGTGGTAATTAAAAAATAATTGGTTTGCGTTTACGTGCGTTGGTCCACTACCAACCGTACTGCAGGTATTTTCCGCCCTGAACTTTTGCGATAAGTTTATGTTAGCCACGTGAGTCCTGCGGCATCGCGACCTTCTCACGCAAAACAAAACTATATAATCTCATTCAGTTGGCAGCATTTGTTCTGGAAGCCCGATAGGTACTCTACAAACGCGACACCCACCATAGTGCCGACCGCAGACATGTCCAATATATGCGGAAGCTGTGGCCGCCGCCGTGGCCCAACTCCTACGTGCCGCGCGTGGACAACATGGGCCGAGTTGAGCTCGTTTATTGTTAAGCTTGGCACCACTCGATCTATTCACGATGAAAGCAATAAATAAAGCGCGTGGTTCGCACGTGAGCCACGATCGACACCCATGTGCACCTTCGCCCTGAACATTCCATAACAACAGTGCGTCTGCGATCTACTGAGGTACGGCTCCAGATTTGAGCAGCAGTTGGCGAGCGATAGCGCCGACTGGTGTCCGGTCTGAGTGTTGAAAGCAATGCGATGCTGGCGTGTTCACAGCCATGGTTATCAGCCACTCGGCTCCGGCTCAAGACGCCCCGGGCTGCTGCTCAACAGCAATACCCGATATGGAATGTAAAACATTCTGAAACCCCTAGCATCTACCCCACAGGACGTTGCCCTATCCATTACGTTTGTCAGACTACAGCAACTGCTTTTTGTGGACTGAAATGCACCCAGAACCGGGCCCATGTTACTAAAAATGGTTCGAACTGTGGTGATTTTAGGAATTCTTGACAGAAATCACAGTAATGATGGTCCCGCAAGGACTCTTGATAAGGAGACTCAACAATCTCGAAATTGCGCTAGTTAAACCCCTGAATGGACACGTTTGGTTGTCGACTGCCGCTCAAACCTGGAGCCCCAGCTGGCTAGGCGCCGGCTGACTTGTCTCGCCACAGGGCGCCCTTCTCTGCCTCCCGATGTGACGGCGCCCTCCAGCGGCTGCCAGGTGTCACACCCCAGCTACCATCCCGACCGTACAGCAACTCAAAAACTACTACCAAGGTCCGACTGGTATCACATGAACTGAGAGGAGCGACGCGGGTAGACGCGGGGCCGCCGACGCGCTCTAGCCGACAGCTAGCACAAGAAGGGCCGCCGACGCACCGCAGCCGGCAGCTAGCGCAACAAGCGTAGGGAAGGCGCCCTACGGGAAATTCTTGTCAACTCGGGTGTCGTGCTGTGCCGGGCGGCGCCCCCTGCCGGCCGCCGCGGGAGCGCTGTCCTCCGCGGCCGTGTCTGGGGCCCCGGCCCGCGCCCCCGGACCGTGACTGACCGCCTCGAGCGCCTCGAGCGCCCCGCCCGGCCTTGCCGCCGCGCTGGCCGGCTGGAGCCGCTGTCGCCTCTGTGGCGGAGGTGGTGGGGGTGGGGACTGGCAGTGGAGCCGCCGCGGCCGCCGCGGCACGGCGCCGCTCAGCCCGAGATAGCCTCTGAAACAACACAACGGTCCAGGTCAACACGCGTCGGGCACCTCCGCCACGACCCGACACGCGACGCACTGTACCAAGGGCAGGTGGTGTCACGCGTTCACGAGACAGCCTCTGAAACATAACACACCAGGATAGCAGGAACGGCCAAGAAAAATCCAGAGGATAGCTAGAACATGGCTGATAGCCCGGTCATGGTTGAGCATGGCCTCAGACTTGACTGAGCAGTGATACGTATGTCGTGGAATTGGGGAAAACATGCCACTTCTCGAACATTTAATCGACATGCCTTCCCGCGAAATTGTAACACCCTGCTAGAAGGTACGTGCTTAGGTAGTCCGCATTTCGAGTTTAAATAAGTGTTACGTGATGAGCAGAACTACTTCAGGACTTTCACGCATATGCTCCCTATTATCGGCAGTGAAACAAATCTCATGCAATTTCGGATGCTGGGACTAGCCATAGTTCCGTCTGTTATACAAATATCCCTACACAACGAAACACATGTTGGAAGTACCAAATTGTTTTCTCATGGAGTTTACCGTAGTTCACAACAACAAAAAAAAGGATATGACATGGTGCATGGTAAAATTCGACATCCTACTACAAATGACAGCTGTTTTCGGACGTCGCGCACCTAATGAAAACCCGTTAATTCGATTGTGTTGCTGAAGATTTCCGAGACATTGCTGAGTATAGCCGGCGGAATTGCTGAAGATCACTGAAGCATGTCTGATGATAACCCTGAAATGGCGAAAGATCACCGAGACATGGATGAGGATAATCAAGCTAATCAAGCTGAAGCCGATTACACCGCTACTGACGATAGCCATATCAAGGTCCAGCATAAACAGACGATATACAACTGAGCAGGATTTAGGCTGGCCACAACCATTCTTGGTCGGAGCTCCCTAAACAGACGATATGCAATTGAGCAGGATTCAGGACCGACCACAATCAGTTCTGGTCGGAGTTGCCTAAAGTAGAGCAGTTGCGTACGGCCTCAATCAGTTCTGGTCGGAACTTTCATAATCAGTTCTGGTCCGGGCTGCTCAAAACCAGAGCAGTGACACACGCACACGTGCGGCCCCTGATCGCAGGCTGATAGCCCGGTAGGCTTCGCCACGTAAGGCGATAATTCGACGCTGTGAGCGATAGCTGGCGCAGCGCAACCCAGCACCGCTTCATTGGCCTTGACCCAGTTACAGCACGCAACTTTGTGCCTCCATGCATGCCGGACGTTACCTGGTGTGTGCGACGCATGCGGGCCAAACATCGATTATCGCTGGCATTTAGTAGCGCAGCTCGGGGCATGGGTAATGGGGTCATAGGCTATCACTGTGTTTGTCCCTCCACGGGAAACTTTCAGAATACACCTGTCCCGGGTGGATGATTCCCTTCGTCTTTCAATGCTTTGAAACAAGATTCGTCATAACAAGGCAAATATGAAAAAGCAAGAACCACCAGAAGAAGTTTCATGACTTTTCCGAAGCACCATCCTGCCTGAGCTCACAATAGTAAATGATGGCAACTCAGAGGAATCCAGATCAGTAGCAGTAGCAATCAAACGGAGTAGCCAACAGATACGTGGTTGGTTGGTTGGTTATTTGGGCTTAAGAGCGCATCGACTGCGTTGGTCATACAGCGCCCACAACAGATACGTGGATTGCAAACGCATCGGGTATGCCACTTCATATATATATATATATATATATATATATATATATATATATATATATATATATATATATTTATATATATATATATATACATATATATATATATATATATATATATATATATATATATAAAAGTATATATCGAGCAGTCTGTTTAAAACGGACTAAAGTTGTTCCGGCCACACAATGCTTGGGTCCCCAATAATTTTAATTTTCCAATGGGAACCTAGCCCGTGAAGGGCTAGGGTCCCATTCGACAAACTATGGAAGCCTCGCCTCTTCACTAGTGGATTTTAACCATTGCCTCTTTGTATTGCTCATTCCAGAATTATGTTCAGCAATTGACGCCCCTGTGCGAACTTGCGTAGAAGTCGGGACATCTCCGTATGCTACGGCTGTGTCTCAACACTACGTACTTCCAGATCAATGATACATTTTAGAAGCAAGATAAGGGCACTGTTATGGGAAGTACTGTCAGCAAAGTGATGTTGATTTATCCACGGAGAAACTGGAAAATAAAGACCCGAATCGTTCCAACTTACAGCTAAAGTTTGGAGAAAAAAAATACGTCAACACATTTGTTGTGGTCAATGAGGGCCTGATCGCAGAACAGTACCAGCGTTTGGAGAGTTTGCTTCTCGATATTCAATTTACCGTCGAGAGGGAGACTCATGGTACTCCACTGTTCCAAGGCGTAGAGGTTAATAGGCCACAAGAGGATCCCTAAAGACGCCAGTTCAGAAATGTAAATAACACGGCTAAATATTCAGACTTCAACTCGCACCACAGGATCTAATCTAAAGAGTCAGTACTACGGGAAACAGTAAACAGAGGTGATCCGATCTGTTCCGATGTGGGCAACCCAGCGGAGAAGAGCACACGAATTGAAAGAGCCCTGAAGGTGAACAACTACCCAAAACAGTTCCTGAGGATAACACGTCACAAAAATACCACACAACGCAAACAGGAGTCAGGGAGTTTCTAGGGGCCACAAAACCTGGGCGGTCATACCATAAGCAAAGGGAGCGACGGAAATGATAACTAGGATAGTTGAACCACACGTATGGGTTGGAACGTGAGCGCACCAGAGAACACCCCCTAACAGTTGGCTGGCGTGGCCCAAGGACAAGCGAAGCAAGATCCAAAACCAAGGCGTCGCTATCATTATGCCTGTGAAGTGTCAATGCCAAAAAGTGCATGCCGGGAAATGTGCAGGGGTTTAAGTACAAGGAAAAAGAACCAAGAGGACGATCAGAAACCAACAGATGCAAACCACTCTTGACGTTGAAAAGACGTGTTAGAAACAGGACACATCGCCTCTTGAGACGTCGAAATTTTGGCCAATGGAATCGACTGGTTGGTTATTGGTTTCTACGACACGTCGACCGTTCAGTCATGTAGCGTCGCCAATCTCTCACGCCGATTGGTCGCGGGCGAAGAGTAGCGACATGTGAGACTCGAACCCACAACCTTTCGATTGTGAGATGAGCATCTTACCCCTAGACCACTGGTCCCCGATGAAATCGACTGGGGAAAAAGGAAGATTAAGAAGGGTATACTCATCGCTAAGACGACACTAAGCTCAGGCAAGCTCATGGACACAAAAACTGGCTTCCTATCGCCCGAATATGCCAAGGTTCTACAGTAGCTGGCCGGTCAATGAATGACCGACATAAACAAGTGTTGCAAAATGCTGAGGTACGTTTGCTAAACTCCATTGCGGAACTTTCTGATGGTTGAATCTTGAATTCGCTCGTGTTTTATGATGCATTTGTTTAACTGTCCCGATCGATCCGACAATAGGTGGCCGAAAGCAATCGCATGCTTATCGAAATGTACCACTAAAACACTTGAAGGTCAGTCGGTTTTCGAGTCCCATGAAACTTTTCCTCCCGGGACGCGACCATTTTTGCCGAAGCTGCACGCCCCAGTCAGGTCGGGTGATGCACCAATCAATGTTCCGCTGTGTGGCTGACAATTACCTGACCTTCAGTGACACGTACTAGCCATCAAGTATCGATGCCCGCCCCGAGGAAACAATACATACACGCCGCCACGACGACTCCATTCTAAAGATGCCAATGTGCATGTGGAACGGCAGAGCCCCCACTGATCAGCAGAGCCGGACGTGGGTCGGCAGTCCCGGCTGTGGGCCGACAGTTCCCATCGTTGGCCCAGACGTCGACCGACCTGTTCTGGCTCGGGCGCCGTCACCAGCAGGTACTTGTTACGCTGCTCGTCCGGGTCGATGAGTCCGCCGCGCTGCTGCTGCTGACGGAACAGCGCCGCCATGTGCCGCTGCAGACTGCGCAGCTCGGCCGTGGCGCTGAACTCGCCCGCCACCGAGCTGAGCTGCGGCGGCGGTGCCGCGCGCAGCGCTGCCAGGTCGTACAGGATCGGCTCCCGGCAGACGGGGCACACCACCTGCCGCGTGTCACGCGGGTCACACGCGGTCCGCGGCACACTGTCTGGCGCTGGAGGATGGCCAGAGGTCACCGACACACCACCTGCCGCGTCATGGGGGTTACACGCGGTCCGCAGAGCACTGCCTGGCGCCGGAGGATCGCCGGAGGCCATACCACCTGCCGCGTGTCACGCGGGTTACACGCGGTTCGCGGCACACTGTCTGGCGCCGGAGGATCGCCAGTGTGTGCCGCCACCTGCCACGTCACGGAGACCAAAGGATGGCTAGAGGTCACGGGCATACCACCTGCCGCCATGATGCCACAAGAGGTCCGGGGAAACACCATGTCGTCTGATTTGGATTACTATGGTAAGGGAATGCTATACCACTTGCTGCTTCGGGGCACACAATGTCAAGGGAAGTGTTCTGTAACCTGTAGCCGATGGGGTCACGGAGATCAGGTCGTGCCATACCACCTGCGGCCACGGAGAATGTCACCCGAGGCCACGGTGGGTCAGCTCACCTGTACTTGTAGCGAGAGAGTGCCACTACCTGCTGTCAAGGAAAGGAGAGGAGAGCGCACCTGGCGTCAGAGGAGCGACGTACTGTGGTCAGGTTAAGTGGCCTGCCGTACCACAACACCACCATCCGAGGTCAGATTGATGGCGGGCGTCAGACAGGAGAGTGACACCACCAAGTGGAGACAGATGAGGTGACATTGACCTGGTGACTCGGGTCGACAGCGACACCCCACCGTCACACAGGTGTGTCAAGTCGCAGCGAACAGTCATGGCACGCTGCTGCCCAAAGCTGTGTCCAATGCCGGGCAACTCCCTAGTCTCTACCTGACACACTGCAGCTGCAGACTGTGAGCTTACATATCCTCTTCACACATGACTTCATTACGCTCACACTGTACGGGAGTAGCGGACAATGGCCACAGTAAAGGCCCGCTCAGCACGAGCCAGCGCAAGGCGGTGGTGCACGACGGTCACACAGACTTACGTGTCTCATCTTCTTCTTTTGCCACGGCGGAAGCTCCTCGTCTTCTTCAGAGTTCAGGAAATTATCGACATACCTACCGGATATTGGCTTAGCTGAAACTATCTACCCAGTGTCCTGGAGGTCACGGCATGTGGCGGTGGCCGCAGTCGGTGGGGACAACACAGTGGAGCTGTGACAGTGGCCACAGTGGATGGGGGCGGAGATGTGGCGATGTCCGCAATATGTGGGGACAGTACGGCGGAGATGTGGCGATGTCCGCAATATGTGGGGACAGCACGGTGGAGATGTGGCAGTGGCCGCAGTGAGGGGGTGGGGACAGCACGGTGGAGATGTGGCAGTGGCCGCAGTGAGAGGGTGGGGACAGCACGGTGGAGATGTGGCAGTGACCGCAGTAAAAGGGTGGGGACAGCACGGTGGAGATGTGGCAGTGGCCGCAGTGAGGGGGTGGGGACAGCACGGTGGAGATGTGGCAGTGGCCGCAGTGAGGGGGTGGGGACAGCACGGTAGAGATGTGGTAGTGGCCGCAGTAGGTGGGGACAGCACGGTGGAGATGTGGCAGTGGCCGCAGTGAGGGGGTGGGGACAGCACGGTGGAGATGTGGCAGTGACCGCAGTGAGGGGGTGGGGACAGCACGGTGGAGATGTGGCAGTGGCCGCAGTGAGGGGGTGGGGACAGCACGGTGGAGATGTGGCAGTGGCCGCAGTGAGGGGGCGGGGACAGCACGGTGTATATGTGGCAGTGGCCGCAGTGAGGTGGAGGGGACAGCACGGTGGAGATGTGGCAGTGGCCGCAGTAGGTGGGGACAGCACCGTGTAGATGTGGCAGCGCCAGTGTTGTTGTTATTGGGGTTTAGGGGGGCGCCAGTGTCTGGTGCTGCAGGGCGAGGTCTGGTTCCAGCTCCGTGTCGACCAGGCGCCGACACGGAAACCGGCGGGCGCCACAGCGCCACGTAAACCCCGCACACCGACATCAGGAGAACTCTGCTGGCCAAGCGAGTGTCCCGCGTGGCCCGCGTACTGATGCCATGTGCGTATTCGGCCGCAAAAAGCCGGTGCAAAGTCCGGTGTCATAGCATACAAAACCGTAGACGATCAAGTCGGCTGTTTTCCTGGCAGCTACAGTGACACGCTATTATACCACGTGCGACTGTGACTCGTCACGAACGCGTCCAGCATGACGACGGTGGCGCCCATTACCGCCAAAGGCAGTACCAGGATTACCAGGCATTGTCCTCAGTTAATCACGTGACAGCTGATTGCATGGTCGACTCGCTGACCTTGCATGACCCCAATAGAAAATAAAACTGTCCGCGTTATATCCGATATCAAGCCTGATACCAATGCCCGCTGATAAAAAATAAAAGGTACCATCTGCCCTGGTATGGAGCTATTGGCTTCAGACTCGTGCAAGGAGCTCGTTTGACAGCATTGCATTCATGTCCGAGTAGCCAGCACCAGGAAGTTCTGCAACCAGGACGAGGACTGCTGCATTGTAGATTTGGGTCAAGGAGGCCATCAAGAAATTTAATAATGGGTTATATTACAATGTATTCGGGTGTATTCGGATACACGACATCGCCAACCCGTCTAGTCGGTTTGACGCAGACAGATTCGGAAATCCAGCGTATCCGGTACACGAACTTAGATCCTTAGGATTTACAGCCAAGTGAACCTCGATCTTCTCAAGAAAGAGAAACTTGAAGATAAAGGAGATACGTCCGCAATAAAAAAATACACAAGACTGAAAATTACTTTCGTGCACAAATGAGCTTACACATCGCGGAAAAAATGGATTATCTTGTTGAAAATTATTCTTGATAATTTATTGATAAGTAATGCTGGTCAGTGTGTGGTTCACCTGGCAAGACATTGCGCGTGAAAGTAGTGGTAGCAGGCTGTCTTTGTGAAGGCGTCCTCCTCGGTGAAGTCATACAAGCAGATGACGCACGGCACGGCCGGCACGTTCCGGTCTGTCAGATGGTCACGAGCTAGCTGGGGACGGACAGTTCCGGTCTGTCAGGTGGTCACGAGCCGGCTGGGGACGGACACCGGTCAGTTCCGGTCTGTCAGGTGATCACGAGGCAGCTGGGGACGGACACCGGTCAGTTCCGGTCTGTCAGATGGTCACGAGCTAGCTGGGGACGGACAGTTCCGGTCTGTCAGGTGGTCACGAGCCGGCTGGGAACGGACACCGGTCAGTTCCGGTCTGTCAGGTGGTCACGAGCCAGCTGGGGACGGACACCGGTCAGTTCCGGTCTGCCAGGTGGTCACGAGCCAGCTGGGGACGGACACCGGTCAGTTCCGGTCTGTCAGGTGGCCACGAGACAGCTGGGGACGGACATGCGGCCAGCTGGGGACCGGCATGGGTCGACAGAGGGAGGGGCCGGTTGTGAGCAGCCACCACCACGACACAACAGTGACGCGCGCGTGATCCCTGAGGCCGCGACCGCGTGCATGAGACTGAGCGGCCAGGTTGACCGTGGCCCAGTTTCCCTGCAGTCATTGTCACTAAGCAGCCAGCTGGGCATGGCATCCTGGTACCAACAGGGGTACGTGAATATTGTGTTTGTCAGGCACTGGACACCCGACAAACACTCTGATTGGTGGCTGACCTTGACGCTATATTTTACCACATTGGGAGACGGTGCCATTTTCGGCTGTCCACTGGCTGATGGTACCTGCAGCTGTCACCTCACGAGCAACAGCAATACAGCGACCGCTTACGCTTCAACGAAATTACCGATTAACTCCTTCGGCTCAAGGTTAGCATTGCCGCGAGCTTGGACTGAACATTTCCTGAACTAACCCCAGTTGCCGAGTATGCACATGCGTAATAGGACATGGATGGCAAACGTTCACATGTGGCCAGTTCATGTAGTCGGGACGAAAATGAAATACTTCAGATAGTACGTAGAATTTCCTTCTCTAAGTACAGTGGCCGCAAAAAATGATCTGATGTGCAAAGTAGATCCAGGTCACAAAATCGCGGTTCGCACAAAATCATACAAAATCGCAGTATGAATCATGCAAAATGAAGACGACGGGCACTAGTACCAGGTGCAAATACACGCACACGAAACGCCACTAGTACCAGGTGCGTACACACGCAGACGAAATGTCACTAGTACCAGGTGCGAGGGGACGAATATTCTAGGCGTAAGTTGCCCGTCTCACAATTGAAAGATTGTGGGTTCGAGTCTCACCTGTCGCTACTATTCGCCCGCGACCAATCGGCGTGAGAGATTGGCGACGCTACATGACTCAACGGTCGACGTGTCGTAAAACCAATAACCACCAGTACCAGGTGCGAACACACACACACGAAATGTCACTAGTACTAGGTGCGAACACACACACACGAAATGCCAATAGTACCAGGTGCGCACACACGCACACGAAATGTCACTAGTACCAGGTGCGAACACACACACGAAATGTCACTAGTACCAGGTGCGAACACACGCACACGAAATGACAAGAGCAGATGTGAAAAACAGTTAATATCAGGGCTCAATAAGCATGAAATGATAAACACCAAATATATCGCCACCAAAATACAGCATTTACATCTTAAGACTGGTATTGTAGATTGACTGGTAAAATGGACTCTGCAGCTACATTAAAACTGAATACTGAACCACTGGACGATGTGGATTATCCCAACTCACCCGCCATCAGTAAAGGAAAACACCATCAGTCAAACCCAAAAGCACTTGCCTGCGTGCGGCTCGGCCAGCCTGACGTATCTACAGTGTGCCTGTGAGCGGCTCGGCCAGCCTGACGTATCTACAGTGTGCCTGTGAGCGGCTCGGCCAGCCTGATGTATCTACAGTGTGCCTGTGAGCGGCTCGGCCAGCCTGACGTATCTACAGTGTGCCTGTGAGCGGCTCGGCCAGCCTGACGTATCCACAGTGTGCCTGTGAGCGGCTCGGCCAGCCTGACGCATCTAGTGTGCCTGTGAGCGGCTCGGCCAGCCTGATGTATCTACAGTGTGCCTGTGAGCGGCTCGGCCAGCCTGACGTATCCACAGTGTGCCTGTGAGCGGCTCGGCCAGCCTGACGTATCCACAGTGTGCCTGTGAGCGGCTCGGCCAGCCTGACGTATCCACAGTGTGCCTGTGAGCGGCTCGGCCAGCCTGACGTATCTACAGTGTGCCTGTGAGCGGCTCGGCCAGCCTGACGTATCTACAGTGTGCCTGTGAGCGGCTCGGCCAGCCTGACGTATCCACAGTGTGCCTGTGAGCGGCACGGACAGCCTCCAGCAATGTCTCCAGCAATGTCTGCAGTAATGTATCCAGTACCGGCGCCGCTTGGGGTCGCGCAGGGCTCCGCAATAACCGTAGTGAAGCCTGCGACCGGAGCCGGAGCCGGAACTAGTCAGCTCAGGGACGGCGATATCGACACAGGACTGGTGCGGAACTGGCCGACTGGCCCCCACCTCCACCGACTGGTACACCACGGGACCGGCCGACTGTCAGCCCGCCTTCACCGGTCGCCACCCCACCCACACCGGCTTGCATATCACCTGCATGAGCTAGTACCTCACCTCTGATTGATTATTTGGGTTTGAGGGCGCGCCGACTACAGGGTCATTTGGCGCCCAGGTATCTCACCTCCATTAGCTGGTAGAGGACGGGCTCGCCACGATACTCGTCCATCTTGGCCTTACACTCGTCCATCACCTGCTGCACCGTCTGCTCGCTGATGCCGCGCGGGTTGGTGATCAGCACCTGGGAGCAGCCCGTCGGGTCGTGTCACAGACATTTAGCGGACACGACAGCACGGCTGGTGGTTATAGGATATACGACAGTACGACTGGTGGACATGGGAGACACGACAGTGCGGCTGGTGGTTATAGGATATACGAAAGTACGACTGGTGGACATGGGAGACACGACAGTGCGGCTGGTAGTTATAGGATATACGGCAGTACGACTGGTGGACATGGGAGACACGACAGTGCGGCTGGTGGCAGGGGAAAATAATACTTGGGCCGGGCACGAATTCTTACATGTGGGCTTTGAGGCCATCATGGATTTTCCACTGTGCACCATACTGGAAAACTTACGCAACCTAAGAAAAGCCTGGAATTTTACGCGATTTCGTAAATATCAAGTAAATACACTCTACTCGTACATATCTTTTGCTATTTATTCCTTCACATTGCAGTTACATCGATTTGTCTAGCTGAAATATAGAATTCACACCCAGAAGTCCAGGGGAAACTTGGGAGGACTTCATCTGGTTCTTCCTGGAGGTTCTGATCGCGGCTCCGACGTCACGGTCCACCAGCCTCATGCCGCTTCTCTCCGTCACCAACTTCCCCTCGCCGTCTCTCTTGTAGATGAACTCCTTCTGTCTGATGTTGTAGACTTGCTCACACAGACCCTCGAGCATGTGCTGGAACATACAGGGTGATTCTTTTATCTGGCCACCCATGAATTTGGCTATGTGTCAGTTTACTCTTGGACTTTGTCATTTTTTCGATTGTCGAGATCGAATAAATCAATGTTATTTCAAATTATATGGAATTAAACAGGTTGTCTAGCTCACCTGGGGGCCTAGATTGTACTCTAAGCACATCTCCTTGCTGAAGTTGTGGGGGTTGAGGTAGCGGCCCTTCCCCACGTGGTTGGACATGATGGAGCCGACAGTCTCGGCTATGGCCTCGCTGAAGCTCCTGACCTGCAGGTTCTCGAACAGCTCGGAGAACTTGGTGTTGCACTCCTTGGAATTCTCTGGCTTCACGAACTTTCTGTACCAGGCGGAGTAGTTGTCATTTTCGGGGACACCTTGGAGATCTCTAGTGAACTGCTTGTAGCTGAGGAGACCAGGAAGAATCTCCACTGGGTCGAACTTGTCCTTCTGGTACTGCGGCAGTTCATCGATCAACTTGGTTAACGTTGTCATCATCTCAGTGTTGGAGTCATCATCATCTTCGAGGTTGTAATCAGATGGTTCCTGACCCAGAACCTCAGAAGCAGCTTCTTCAAGCTTTGACTGCCTCTGTCTCCTTTTCCAGTCCTTTGAAATCGTTTCTGCCAGCATCGAGAGTTCCTTTTCCACAGACTTGATCTCGACATCATCTATCTCCTTCATGTAAGCTTCACCGGCCAGGGCTTTGACCTGTTCATCATCCTCAAAGAGACTTGACACTTTCTCGTCTTCTTCCAGCAAACCCGCCTCTCTCAGTTCCTGGCCTTTCCTTGTCACATTCTTCTCCAGAAGCTTCGGCTCGAACCTCGAACTCGACAGCAGTCTCCACAATCGTCCTGGGTTCCTCCATCACACTGAACTTCATCTTGTCGCTGCTCCAGATCCACTCCTTGGGCAGACTCTCCACTTTCTCTTGCGCCTTCTTGATCGAGGACCAGACCTGTGTAGGGAAGAACTTCATGTGTTGGGCGTCCAGGGAGACTTCTGCATATACCTCAAGGAGCTGCAGCAGGCCGAGGATGAAGAGGAAATTCTTGGAGCTCCTCAGATCCTCCATCTTCTTCTTGTACTCCTTAGCTTTGTCGTTCCTCCCCTCCAGAGCAGCTTCCTGATATTCCTCTGCAAATATGGCGATCATGGTGGGAAGGTTCTGCATCGCCGAGCGAAGCCCTCTGACTAGGCTCCGCACGAACCTTGTCTGCTGCTTTTTAGGAGTGAGGACTAGGTTACCCAGCTCCCTGGCCCTGTTCATGAAGACAGTGGAGGCCTTGCCGAGGCTGAAGTCCCTCATGGCGTCGAAGTAGAGCTTGATCATGTTCTCAATCTTGGGGTGACTCTTGATGGACTTGTTCCAGATCAACTGCAGTTGGTGAGCTACATCCCACGTCCCTGTGATGTCCCCCTCCTCCAGTCCCAGCTCCGCCGCCACGAACTTGGTCAGGTTTAAGGAGCCGCCGCCCGCCACCCTCTCCTTGTTGGCGTAAACGCCGTCGTAGCTGAAATGCCGCAGTAAGTCAGCGAGTCTCGACTTGGAGATGCCAAGTGTCTCCGTCAGCCCCTCCACCACGGCCCTCGCCGACCCCTCCGAGTCGTAGTCGTCCTCGCCCATGGTCCAACTTGTTCAGCATGCAGTAGATGACGCCGTCATAGAAGTAGTAGGTAAGGAGGCAGGTGTACGAAACTCGCTGAATAGTCACTTTATCCAGGGTCACGGCGATGTCCTTGATATTCCCGGGGCCCTCCACGCTGAACCACCTCTTCTCCCTGCCCCCCACCACCTCATAGACGACGTCCCTGATCTGGAAGAAGGCGGCCCTGCTGTTGTTCTTGGTGGCCACGCAGTGGTTCTTTCCTTCACCATCCAGATGGAAGAGGTCGTTGTCTGCCAGGAAGTCCACCGACGACTGGCCGTGCTTCAAAGCTTTAACCATGTTCCTGATTACAGTCAGACCAGCCTCTTTGTTTTCTTTCTCAAAATCAAGCTTCTTTTCCTTCTCGGACTCTTCCTTCAAGCAACACCAGATGTGAAGATCGCTTGTAGAATGACTCTTCATGGCTGACTTCATCCTCCAAAATTTCCTGTGTTCTCCAGATTTTCTTTCCTTCTCCACCATCCCGAAATTCGCCTTCCTGAACTTGAACAGTTTATGCGGGACATCAGCTGATCGGCTGAACTTCAGGCATGGCCGGCACTGGAACATCTTGTCTCCTTCAATCCAGGATTCTGGAATCCTCTCCGTCTCGACCTCCTTTTTAGACTCCTCCTCCATGAATTTTAGATACGTTTTCTCTGCGGTTTTATCGGCGATTTTATCCACCAATGTGTCAACGTTGGCGAGAGTTTCCCGTGTGGTTTGCTCCTCTGTTTTGACGTTTTCTTCTTCGGTGTCACTTTCCTCGCCATCACTCCTCGACTCTGAAGATTCTCCACCTCCACCCCCCGTCACCTTAACTTTCTTCGCAGACCTCTCCCCCGTCGATTCATCCTCTTCCGAATTGTCCAGCGGCCTCCTTTCCATGACTTCTTCCTCCTCAGTGATTACTTCGTCCTCAACTGTGGTCTCTTCCTTCTCTGCCGTGTTTTCATTCTCATCAGTATTTGCAGTGGGTTCTTCATCCTTGATTTTCGCCCACTCGGGAATGTCTTTCTTGGCTGGCTTGTGGGTGAAGTACTTGGGTAGATTGGTTTCAGAGTGGCCGTTTCTGAACATGTAGACGGTGTGGCTGTCCATCGTCCTGGCCTTTTCCTCTGCTGCATTAGACGTCATCATCTTCAGTTCACTTAGGTGCTGGAAGTTGGTCTTGTTCCTGTAGTGTCTGGGGAGGTCGCACCCCCTCATCTCGGCCTTGCAGCCCTCTGCCCCACAGACCCGCTTCACCAAGCTCGGAGCCGTGACATCAGGTTTTCCGGGAGGCATCCTGGCCGCTCTGAAATAGAACAATTATCTACAAATATACAGAAGCATAGGTTAATCACGATAAATATTTATTTAGTTTGTACTAAGATGTTGTAGATACTTGTATGGAAAGAAAGTTTAAACCCAGAATCTTTCTATCTGAAACGACTGCAGACGGTCGCCCGACACACCATGTGATCAAACGGCTGACACCGGCACTCTGGTGAAAGCTGCCGCGCTGTGCTGCCGCGCTGTGCCTTGAGCGGCACCCGCGGGTGAAGACGATCCCGCCACTCTGCCCTGCCTGCCAGCTTACGCTTCTGTATATCCTGGGGCGGAAACTTACGCATTTACCTCAAACTTCTCAAATTTTACCACGTGGTTTCACGGCGCAAATCAAGTTTAATTTCCCCCTGGCTGGTGGTTATAGGATATACGACAGGACGACTGGTGGACATGGGAGACACGACAGTGCGGCTGGTGGTTATAGGATATACGACAGTACGACTGGTGGACATGGGAGACACGACAGTGCGGCTGGTGGTTATAGGATATACGACAGTACGACTGGTGGACATGGGAGACACGACAGTGCGGCTGGTAGTTATAGGATATACGACAGTACGACTGGTGGACATGGGAGACACGACAGTGCGGCTGGTGGTTATAGGATATACGACAGTACGACTGGTGGACATGGGAGACACGACAGCACGGCTGGTGGTGTTATAGGATATACGACAGTACGACTGGTGGACATGGGAGACACGACAGCACGGCTGGTGGTTATAGGATATACGACAGTACGACTGGTGGACATGGGAGACACGACAGTGCGGCTTGTGGTTATAGGATATACGACAGTACGACTGGTGGACATGGGAGACACGACAGTGCGGCTGGTAGTTATAGGATATACGACAGTACGACTGGTGGACATAGGAAACACGACAGCACGGCTGGTGGTTATAGGATATACGACAGTACGACTGATGGACATAGGAGACACGACAGTACGGCTGGAAGACACAAGAGATATGACAGCACTGCTGATGGACATAGGGTGTACAACAGCGCTGCTGGTGGACACAGGAGGTACGACAGTTACCACAGCGCTATGGCTGGTTGGACATAGAGGACACGACAGGACAGATGGGGTAATCGAATAGTCCTGCATACACACAAGACATGCAATGTGAACCGGATACGTTACGAATACATCAAAGATGCGAGTTGGGAGAGGCGAGCAATGTGAGATAACACAGGCACCCAGAAGGAATAACAATGGGGAAGTATCAAGTACAGTGAAGGTGGGATGATCAAGCATGTACACACCAGAGAAAGTACAAGTGGTGACAAAAGGTTAAGACAAAACTTTTCAATGCTGTGTTGCTGACTGAAGATATTGTTCTTTAAAATACACGCCTCAGATTTGACGTTTGGCATGGGCCGTGATAATACAGCCATCCAAAATGTGTTCAAAACAATGCATAGCGGAATCATAGCGGAATCATAGCGGAATCGGGACAGGCCGTGACTACGAACTTCCAGCTTCCGCATCGTTGGGCATGTAGTAGTGCTTACGCTTTGTGCACAAACTATGAGTGTATTGTGGGTAGTTGGAGACAGTCAGTGGCTGCACACCATACGAGGAACTGTCTACCACTGCCTGTGGAACTGTCTCCCATTGCATGCGGAACTGTCTCCCATTGCAATCGGAACTGTCTCCCACTGCAAGCGGAACTGTCTTCCACTGTTTGCGGAAATGCCTCCCACTGCCTGCGGAACTGTCTCCCATTTCCTGCGGAACTGTCTCCCACTGCCTGTGGAACTGTCGCCCACCACTGGGGAGCTGTCACACACCACCGGGGAGCTGTCACACACCACCGGGGAGCTGTCGCCCACCACTGGGGAGCTGTCGCCCACCACTGGGGAGCTGTCACCCACCACCGGGGAGCTGTCACAATCACCGGGGAGCTGTCACACACCACCGGGGAGCTGTCACGCACCACCGTGGAGCTGTCGCCCACCACCGGGGAGCTGTCACACACCACCGGAAGCTGTCGCCCACCACCGGAGAGCTGTCGCCCACCACCGGGAGCTGTCACGCACCACCGGGGAGTTGTCACACACCACCGGGGGATTTCTACTGCCCAACACATCTGGCAGCCATGTGTCCCGCCACCTGCGGGGTTATGGGGTGGCCCATCTGTTGGGTTGTGTGGTGATCCACTTGTGGGATAGTGGGGTGGCCCATCTGTTGGGTTGTGTGGTGATCCACTTGTGGGATTGTGGGGTGGCCCATCTGTTGGGTTGTGTGGTGATCCACTTGTGGGATTGTGGGGTGGCCCATCTGTTGGGTTGTGTGGTGATCCACTTGTGGGATTGTGGGGTGGCCCATCTGTTGGGTTGTGTGGTGGTCCACTTGTGGGATTGTGGGGCAACTGTCGCCTCCA
Organism: Ashinkailepas kermadecensis; assembly: GCA_034440615.1. Taxonomy (NCBI): domain Eukaryota; kingdom Metazoa; phylum Arthropoda; class Thecostraca; family Neolepadidae; genus Ashinkailepas; species Ashinkailepas kermadecensis. The sequence continues at coordinate 23,521 of JAOTOM010002065.1, read as the reverse complement.
ATCCAGTGTCCGTCCATTCACGGCTGATACCCTCCTGTAAAGCACTTCCTGGTACGACACATTCCAGCAAGGTCACATACGGTCACCGCCGCTCACCCTCCCCCCCCATCAGAGCACGTGTGGAAAGTGCCGCGAGCGGGGACCAGCGGTGTTGGCACCAGTTCTGTTCTCCGCTATCACCCGCATCGGGAACGCGATCCATTCCACACTGGACAAAACGTGCGTCACAGTGCCGCCGTTGTGCTGACGGCGGCACTGTGACGCACGTGGCGTGGCTTCCGTGTCATCTGCCGCCTCAGGCCACCGCCACGCAGTCGCGTCTCGTCAGAGACATCCGGGTCAGTCGGCTGGGAATGTCGTTTGTTTGCAACACTGAGCTATCACTCCTCGTATCGGAAGGAGTGCCTCGCAAGGGCCAGCAAGAGCGTGCAGCGAACGTCACGACATATACCTGGCAAGCAGCATAATGCCAGCTAAATAGCATAATGACTCGTGATAAAATACCTGGCAAGGAGTATCAAGCTTTAACTGGGTGTGAGGCAAAATCTGCGTACCAAATTATAGTGTCTGAGATCTGCATGGAAGTCTGTGGCCGCAAAAGCATCTCAAGAACTTGCCAAGAGAAAAACGGGACGGCCTAACTATGTGTAAATCTCTTGGGTTCACATATCAACCCGACGGTGTGAAGATCCACTTCTTTTACAAACAGACCCGGTTGACATTTCCACAACCTGTCCAGCTCTACATCGGCCCATGCCATGTTTTACACGAACGACAGGCTGTGGAGAGCAGTTCGCTTGCTGATGACCGCCGAGCAGATCGCCTCAGCCGCTTTCAAATCGGTCCGTATCTGATCTCAAACGTCACCACAAGGCAGTACAAATGCTAGCTATGTTAGCGAAAGCTGGCGACACTGAAGTGCCCCTGTCCAACAGTCGGGTGAGGACGGCCCTGGCGAAGACGCCAAGTGTCACGGAAGGATGTTCGCATCGGTCGAATTTCGCACACATTTTGACAAACACCGAAAACAAATGTCAGCGAATTCACACACATAGGTAGATTAATAAAGATATACTAAATATAATAAAGATATACATTATCTAATACCATGTCAGGCGATTGCTGAGCCATTTATGCCATTTATGAGAATGAAGCTTGCGGCCTCCTTAAGCTTCGCATTCCGCGACGTCAAAGCAGACCATTTGCAGCATCCTCATTACAAGTCGTTTCTGCTTTGTCATATACTGCTCCTCTCACATCATCTCGGGTATCCTAGGTCATTGGAGTGCCGAGCCGGACACGCCAAACGTTACCAGGCCGTCTCCAGTTGAGTCTAAGCCACCAGTCACTAGGCGCAGCCCCAGCTAATGAGAGGGAATCGAATCTCAGTCCACATCGGAGCTTACCAAAGGGACATGCAAAGTACCTATGGGTGGCAACGACCGAGTACGACGGGCTAGTGCGCCTCCACGGAGGGTCAGCCCACCTTGGGGCTGCCGCGAGGGTAGTCGGCCGGCAGCTGGAGTGAGATGGTCATCCGCACGAACTGTTCGTCCCTGTTGTCGGCGGTAGCCGGATGCAGAGTCACCGACACCTCCTCAGGTCGGTCACTGCCGGGTCAGCCGTGGGTAGCGTTATAGTCGGCACCGCCACAGACACATCCTCAGGTCGGCCACTGCCAGGTCAGCTATGGGCAGCGTTATAGTCGGCACCGCCACGGACACCTCCGCAGGTCGGTCACTACCGGGTCAGTCGTGGGCAGCGTTATAGTCGGCACGGTCACTGACACCTTCGCAGGTCGGTCACTGCCAGGTCAGCCGTGGGTAGCGTTATAGTCGGCACCGCCACAGACACCTCCTCAGGTCGGTCACTGCCAGGTCAGTCGTGGGCAATCATGGCATGCCTGCTTCTGAAATTCATTGCAATTCATCATATACCGTACGCTTAGGAAACCCCCTATCCTCCCCGCCGACACTGCCGCATTACCTGTGCATTGCGCCATTTTGGTCGTAAACAAACGTCTGCAGGTGACAGTGGCATGCCGACACGTCACGTCTGCAGGTGACAGTGGCATGCCGACACGTAACGTCTGCAGGTGACAGTGGCATGCCGACACGTCACGTCTGCAGGTGACAGTGGCATGCAGACACGTTACGTCTGCAGGTGACAGTGGCATGCCGACACGTCACGTCTGCAGGTGACAGTGGCATGCCGACACGTAACGTCTGCAGGTGACAGTGGCACGCCGTCACGTCACGTCTGCAGGTGACAGTGGCATGCTGACACGTCTCGTCTGCAGGTGACAGTGTCATGCTGACACGTCTCGTCTGCAGGTGACAGTGGCATGCTGACACGTCACGTCTGCAGGTGACAGTGGTATGCCGACACGTCACGTCTGTATATGACAGTGGCATGCCGACACGTAACGTCTGCAGGTGACAGTGGTATGCTGACACGTCACGTCTGTAGATGACAGTGGCATGCCGACACGTAACGTCTGCAGGTGACAGTGGCATGCTGACACGTCACGGAATGCTGTTTGATAACGTGTAATTCGGTGCAGAATTTCAGTCCTAAGCCGATGGCAGACAATGTCTAGCCGTGTGCCCGACATCGCGCAGCAGTGGTATTTTGTCACCGAATAAGCATGCTGCCTCTCAAGGAGCATGCAGCAAGGAAAAACAACATATATTTACCATACTACAACACAAACATGCAATAAAAGAATAAGTACTGCTTAACTTCGTGAAAATATATGACCTTCAGATCCGCCAGTCACGCGGAAGTTAAGACTCGACTTGAGCTATGATCAGGTTAATCTTATAGTGCATTTTGAATTATTGGTAGGCATTATCAACGCTTAAGACGCCTTCCGCACCCTTTTGCTGGGGCCGCTTTGTTATTTCGCGTATTTGTATGTGCATTTAGCATTTCAAGAGAGTAAACACCGAAACCAAAAAGGTCATACCAGCTGCAACCGAATATGCAACAAGCAACAATCAAAACACTCGGACAAGACCATAGACAGCATTTCACCGGATCATTGCGACACCTTGACACTTGCTCATTTGATACATTTTTACTACGCTACGCGAGCTATTGGTTGAGAACGAGATCGCAGGTGATACAAACTAAGAACTTTGTTTTCGGCCAAGCTGGAGAAACATGGCTTCCACCAAACAATGAAGCAAGTCAACGGAAGTTACATTGAGATTCGATATATTTATAAAGCTGTGCCTTTTGTAACCCTCAGAACATAGTAAAATGCATCAGGAAGAGGTTATCCAATTTTAAGGTGTAGGTCACGCATCCTGATTCCTAGTCTTAATAGTTAGCTTTACTTACAGTAAAGCGTGCTGTGCAATAATTTCTCATTTATCATCAAGGGCAGCAATAATGAAAACAGTTAAACAACTATCACCCAAGCAGGACATCAAGACATCAAATTCAACAGCGGGATAAATTGCTGACATTACAAATAACTGTTTGTACAAAAGAACATATAATTCATCCCAATATTCATGCATGTTTTAATAGCAGTTCTGCAGGGGCACACATGAACCAAAATTAAGAATACGTGTTCTTCCATGATGCTCGGCCTTCCAAGTGCAGCTATCAAATGCGTGCATATGGACCTCTTCTTCTATTTCTTCCGACACTTCTAAAAATCATGCTTACCCCACTGGCACGCTCAGCCAGACTCTACGATCGCCCACATTTCTCGTGTCGCATTTCTGTTGAGCTGGCCCGTCCTCATTCTGCAACGTCTCCCGCTCTATCGCGTCCCGAAACCTCACGTCACGTTCACTGCGGTCCCGCTCCGTTCGAATTTGTTGCCCATCGGTCACATTTAGCTTCCAAACAATTCCCTTCCACTAATTCGCGTACGGTCCCCGCCTACTCCGCCAACAATCCCATACAGTGCCTGTGCAGTTCACGCTCCCTTACAGTTTGCGTGCGTTCCATTCCCAATTCACGAGGCTTTGTCACCCCACTCCCACCTGTTCCAGTATTGTTCCCGCTCTGCTCCTGCCACACTCCATATCACGCCACCAATCGTCCCATCCAACTCCCAGTATGCACACATGAATCATACCGAGTTCCACCACCTGCTATTTATAGTCCAGATGCGCTGACGTTGGTTACCGTCATTCCAGTCACACCCGCCTTCCACTTTCTTTCCAGCCCAACGTCACCTCCATCGCACAGTTCTGGCTAATCCAATCTTGTTACTATTCGGTAAGCGCGAGTTTGTCATTCCACTCATCTTCGCCTTAGTATTATATCTGTGTCGCCCATTCCACTCCCACCAGCTGTTCAAAATAGTTCATAGACCTGGGCCATGCCGAGATCTGTTAGCCAGGGCCACATGACATACCACAAATCGCACGAATATGAAACTGTGCAGTCGCGCACCCGAGAGGGAACCGCGTGCTTTGTGTTCGGAGGCCGGCTGCGTTGTACCGTGTAACCGTCAGACACGTGCATCTGTTTCAGTTAGGCACCTCGGAGCTGAGAGCGGCGCGTACCAGAGCTATCAAATTTGGTGAGCAGGCAGCCCGTCACCGGGCTATCCGGCAAGGTATAACTTATATGGGTGGGCGAAGCGTAGCGCATGGCATGCGCTCAAGCTTCGCTCGACACCCCCACTTCTTTTCAACATGAGAGCTGGTTTTTTTAACGAAAAACGCGACCGCCACATATTGGCACCCGGCTCGGCTCACATCACAGGGAACGAGGGATGTGTGCACCACGTGAAAGCTGACGGTGTTTGCAACCCAAACGAGCTAAATTAACAAGCACAGAAACAAGTCCCCACTTCCTTTCACAATATAGGCATTCAACATACCCGTTATAGACAACATTCAGATCGTCCATCAACGTTGCCTCCAGCGCAGCCACTTCGTCCAGCAAACTGAAAAGCACAAGAACAGTGGATGGTAAGGCTTCATCATACAGTGGATGGTAAGGCTTCAGTGGATGGTAAGGCTTCGGATAAATATCTTAATCATGTACGCTAATTGTCACATTGTGCTTACCATGTGCTGCAATTCAATGATGTACACAGGCAAGTCACAGAGCTCAGGATAGGCATGAGGTGATGGCAGGAGCAGCAGGAGCATGGCAAGCGCGGAACTTCGAGGTAGCAAAAACCGCGACAGCCTGAAATGCGCCGAGCATAACCGGCGCTTGTCTTACAAAAAAGTATAAATAATACAGAGAAAGTGTGTGCAAAGAAAGCAAGCGGTTGAGTGTGAAGCAGTGGCCTTGCCTATCACGCCTTGAATGATCATGCTTTCCAGCACACCGACCTGTGAGGTGACGACCGACAGCTCAAATTGGACCGTGAGGTGACGACCGACAGCTCAAATTGGACCGTGAGGTGACGACCGACGGCTCAAATTGGACCGTGAGGTGACGACCGACGGCTCAAATTGGACCGTGAGGTGACGACCGACGGCTCAAATTGGACCGTGAGGTGACGACCGACGGCTCAAATTGGACCGTGAGGTGACGACCGACGGCTCAAATTGAACCGTGAGGTGACGACCGACGGCTCAAATTGGACCGTGAGGTGACGACCGACGGCTCAAATTGGACCGTGAGGTGACGACCGACGGCTCAAATTGAACCGTAAGGTCACGATTGACGGCTCAAATCAGACAAACGTCATTCCGGCAGTGACGCATCCACGGTTGAGGAGAGCTCTACCACAAACTGACCTTTCATTACCTGTAGTGTCAGAAACATTATTGCATAGTTAAAAGTATTCTAACTCAAAGTGAGCCATGCGATATTATTTCTTTAAATGAAATTAGGTGGGCTAGAGGCGGCCGATCTTAGATTAAGTATGTAATTTGTTGAGTCTGTGTGACATCTGATTGAGTAGCATCATGTAGTTTGAAGCGTTTATACTGACACATACTGTTCAATGTCATTCTATTGATGTGACTTCATCTGTTATTGGGTACACCTACCTGTTGGTGATGATTTAGAACGAACAAACAAATAAAGCATTCCAGGTGCAAAAACAGTCACTACGTGGAAAATTGAACAGCTGCTGCAGGCATATGTCCACAGACATGACATCTCAACAGCTACCGGTGGCGAATGTGATGGGCCAAGTGTGGTCCATCACAAGATCATGTTTTAGGACGCTGCATATGCTACCTCATAATTTGGTTTGCTTTCACGGTAGCGTTTTGTGCTCTTCCGCCAATGCTGCCCCCCTGGTGACTACCTAAAGCATCCATCGTTCAGCTAAAACAGCCGGCTCCAAAGCTACGCCTATAACCGGTTTATAATACAATCTTACAAGGCTTGCACGGCAAAGCAGAACAAATATATATTTTGACAACATTGCCAGTTGTCAGAAATGCTCAAGTGCGAATATAAGACAACGAAGTAGTACTATTTGCATTGCAAATACTCACATGTCATCATTCTCCATGGCGCTGAGGTGCCAATCTGTAATCTTCGTTCAAGCTGAAAAAGTTACAGAAAGATATTATACATGTTTACAAGCTACATATAAGCATTCCAATAACAAAATAATGTGGTTATTCAACATCTTAACACCTCTCTTGAGAAGGAAAAATCGCCAGTTTCGTGATATCAGAACATTTTCTAAACATACTGTGCCATCAATAAAGCATCAGAACTTCTGTGCCATTAGCTGGCATGTTTTAGCAGTGCTTTGAAGCAGGGTTGGTAGCTCTTGCCACCAAACCTGTTTTGCTGGTTCTTTCCACTGATAAAAACTGACATGTCAAAAACTGTCCTATCGGATTTTCCCAGTAAGAGCCCTGCAATTGCTTGGCTTGATCTTTTTCACATATAAAAGACATACTGTCTGTATGTCTAGTAGAGTGTCACGTATCACACGTATAAAATACATAGAAACAGGTACAATTAGAGCAGAAAATGTCACAGGAAATGTAAACATGGCACTAATTTTTTTAACATGTCTTTACCAGTTTTTACAGGCTTTTTTTCAGGCAAAAAACTGGCTGTCATGGGAACTAGTTTTCCCCGTAAAACCCTAACCCCGATATTAGGTGTGTCCTCTAGGATTTACACTGATTCACATGAGCTCACAATTTAACATACCAGATACGGCATTCACATCGAGAAAGGGTTGGCTGGTTGGTTATTGGAGTTTAGGGGCGCATCGACTGCGTCGGTCATGCAGCGCCCATTCACATCGAGAAAGGGTGGAACCATCACATCAATAAGTTTATTTGCATACAATAACCATTGAGGTGGCAAATTCATTTGACATATTTGGAGATGGCGATTTCCCAGGAGGAACATGTCCTTGTTCTAAAATTGTTTTCATGCCTTATGTAAAAAGTGATTGATGTATTGCATGCTGGAATGAAAACCAGCATTATGATCATTTTTAATGAGATTGAAGCTGTTGAGATAGCGTTTCTTCAATGTTGAAGATGGTCTGCATGATGTTTTAGTCATCTTTTCAGACATGCATGGAGCCAGGCCTCAAATTGTTTGGATAAGTTAAATGCAGTATCTGCCTGCGGCATGTTGCATTTTAAAGTACATGCAGTGAGTAAGTATCCTCCTGTCACTTACTCTAATTTTCCCAAACCCACCTTCAGATATCTATCCTAATTGCCTAATCCTAATTCTAATTGCCAGCTGAATCCATGAGGCTTCACCACGGGATTTTAAGTTCGGGTGGCATTGACAGGTACATTTAAGTGATTACCCATCCACGTCAACCTTACTTGCGTTTCCATGCCAGCTCCCACGATTTTTATCTATTCGCGCTAGGTCTACAGATAAGTTTACCCAACCCTAGCCAGAAAATTTAAAGATTTTGTGCAGGACTTTCGCGATAAAAATGTTAATTTCAAAACCTGGACTTGGTGATATTTGCATCCAGTTTGCTTACGAAAACTACCCACCTCTGACATGCAGTCGCACGAGACATGAACACAAATTAAGCATTACCTACACATGAATTGTAATGATATGAAGTGCACTTTAGAATCCATAGCTGTGGCAAACCCAGTGCCGCCACTAGTACTACTGCTAATGTACTACTACTATGTAGTACATACAATGTACGCCACTGGTACTACTACTACCGCTAATGTACGCCACTGGTACTAATGAAAAACGCAGTATCTACTGCATCAGATAATCGTGGGGAATACTAAAAATGATACGCAGCTATTTACTTTTCATATTCCTTGGATTTAGGTGGAATGTGCGAAGGTGAAGGTAAATATCAAAATTGCAAAATTGTACATGTACGTCGGCCTTTCTGAGACACACCTAGTATCTATGATATATTTATGGAGCCTACTCACGTTGTGGTCTTTACAATCAATGTACAATCAATTACGAAAGCTTAGTCCATGTGCAGGCGTCCTAACCACACAGGCAGTCAAACCTACAGGTTATCACAGCCAATAGCCAACAGTCTAATGGTCACATAGTCAACAGTCACAGCCAATAGTCGAATAGCGTTAAAATAATGATTTCTCGTTAGGTGTGAGATGTCGAAACGAGTACGGCAGGATGTCGAAATCGCCATGGAAGTAATGCTATTTATAATCGTGTAAGACCTGCAAACCCAGTGTTGAGATAATTGTGTACATATCACTGTTCCCGTTTTGCGTGTTTTGAAAGGCACCTTATCTGGAGATACCGATATCAACGATAACGATGCAAACACCTGTGCTATAAACTGGTAATGTATAACATAACACATCATAGATAACCTCTTCACCTGAAATTGCGCTACGGGATGTTATTTATCACGATCTGAGATCCGTTATGGTGAGCAAAATTATGATATCTGTGAACTAGATACAGTTAGAAACGATGCATGCAGACTTCACAAACATGTACCAAGAAGCACGATGGTGATACTTCTTTGGGAAGGATGTCGATTCAGTGTTCATCAAGTGGTATATTCCACCCTATTTCGCGAATAATTTATCACTGCAGTCACTGCACAGAGAGGCACCGTCGAACCCTGTACCTTCCCACACCCTGCCGCTCCATCGAAAATTGGCGACATGCACGGCGTGGGATAGCGCCCCACTCGGCGGCGCCTTTGCAGCGCCGGGGCCAAGACTGTTCCATCTAGTAATGGAGATGTAAAACAAGTGTCGCCAGGCGGCAGCGAGTCTCAAGCGAGGCAGGGGACGTGTGCTGATACCACCAGCCGCCGCATGTGTGACACCGTGAGACCAAAGCGCGTGTGTGGCGCTGTAAGACCGAAGAGCGTGTGTGGCGCTGTAAGACCGAAGCGCGCGTGTGGCGCTCAGAGCGAAGCGCGCGTGTGACGCTATACACAGAAGCACGTGTGTGGTGCTATTGGTTATTTTGGCATCTCGACTGCTGTGGTCATATTTCGTCCAGTGTGTGGTGCAGTGTCACCGAAGCACGTGAGCAGCGCTGTGGCGCATCGAAGCGCTGTGGCGCAGCGAAGCACGCGCGGTGAACAAACGCCGCGGCCTGATGGGTGCATCGGCTGAGTACAGAGCGCGATGCCCATGTCCACAGTGGCGCCGCGTCACGTTGTGCGCCATTGTATCCCAGGCCAGCGTGTTAGGTATATGGGTGACGTGGTCACAGCGTCCGGCCCCGCTCACCAGTCTGGGAGCAAGGTTAATGACCTTTTGGCCGCCATCCAGTTGACGGTCGGACGATCCCATGCGTATGTAGGCGGCTTCCCATTGGTAGTAGAGGTGCGGGAAGACGTACATGAAAACAAGGAGTTTCAGGACATCAGGAGTGAAGTGGGGATGAATTTTGAGCACCGAAATCAGGACGACATTGCATCTTTTCACCCAGGTGGAGAGGTAGAAATCCAAAGCATGGCAAGGATCTAGAAATATGCTCAATACTTTACAGATTTTGAAGGTTGAATAACCATTCCGGAAAACCAAATATTGATGAAATTTGCTTTTTTAAGAGAAGGCTGGTGTCATAAAGAGTCAAAATAGCATGAATTATATACGTTCATTTTTAGAATATTCCATGAAAACCAAGTATAAAGACGCAGTATAGAGCCCTCGAGCCGGGCTTCCAGGGCGGGAAGTGCGGTGGATTTAGGAGTAGAACAGGCCAGGATTTGGGTTTCACTCGCATAGGAAAGCAGTGGGCCATAGGGATGAAAAGAAGCGATGCCATCAATGAATATGCCTGGCACTTAATACGATATTTTTTTCCACCTTTTTCAGAAGTGAAACAGGGACATACAGAGCTCATGGTTAAAGTTATCAAGGAGTGGGAACAGCTCCCCCCCCCCCCCATGCTACTCTCTCCTCCGAAGCCCATGGCCAGAGGAACAGAGGGAAGAAGTACTTCCTCGCCAATTGTCCTGCAAACTGAGTAATTCAGAAAGCATATGATAGACCTTACCAGGTTTGCCCATGGTAAAACGCTCCACATAAATATTGGTTTATATTCCTGAGATGTGGTTTATCTGGCACGTTCACATCCTGTGTGTCAGAAAGCTACTGAAGCTACTGAAAGCTTCAATGGATCAAGCAGGAAACGATATTACCCTGTGGTAAAAACGACACAACTCTGTTTTCGCCACATCATGACCCTAGGTCCCCATGCTGGTGATATTCGCTGTTAGCATAGTCACCACCTTCATACAGTGTCTTCCAAACCGTCAATTCTCGCACGACAATCAATACATGATCAATACAACCTTCCTTACTCCAGGAGAATATCATCCTGGCGATCGAGTTCGAAAATACTGTAGCAATGGCCAAATACTCGACGTTTCGGCACAGGTCTTACAGGGTTGGCAGTATTTACCCCTTACAGGGTTATGTTTTTGGTACGGTATTGTGGCAGTATTTACCACAAACCCGTTATTACTGGTTTTTACCACTGGTAAAAACCCACATGTCAAAAACTGTATTCCTGGTAAGGATCCTGCACATACTTTGCTTTATCTTTTTCAGATATATAGGACATACTGTTTGTATGTCTAGAAAATGTCACGTATCTTACAGCGTGCATAATACATCGAGATAGGCAAAACTGGAACTGAGAATGCCCCAGACACTGTAAACATGGCACCAATTCTTGTCCTGCTATTACCAGTTTTACCAGTTTTTACCGGTAAAAACTGGTTGTCATGGCAAACACTAACTTATCCCAGTAAAAGCTCCAACTCTGATACCTTACATCGGTGTAGATCTGGAAGAAAATGGTATTGCAAGTGAAGTTTGTTAAGACAAACGGCCTGAATCAGGGTATTGTAAGTTCATACTTGAATTTGTTGAAGAAGAAACAGGTGCTCAGTGTTGGCTTTGCTCAGGGGTGGGCTCTAGATTTCTACAAAATCTTGGACGGGCACAACATTTTTAGCAAGTTGATTGAAAACATTGGTGGTTCCCATCCAAATATCCATAATACATGATGGATTCGCGCCGAAACGCGGAATATGTTGCCACTAACGCAGTAATCTCGGACCACAACGATAAAATAGTTGTCATGGAATAAACATGGGTGTGTGTATCGTGTATTAATTCACGCAATACGACGAGAAGCCAGGGCCAGTTTGCATAAAATAAAGTATCTAGCTCGCTGACTCACATGTGTGCAGCAGTCAGTCAAGTTGGTAGCTGGGTTGGAAGAATAAACTGGTCGTGGATGTTTAGCATCCAGAACATTATCCTCTCTAAAAAAACTTCCTCATTTTTTTCCCATTTGGAGATTGAATGGTTGTGTTTGACAATGAACTGCCCTGTGATGGAGTGCTCAAGATTCACTGGAAAGTTAAAGCTGAGATTCTGATGTCACAGGTTGGGGAAATATATATTTTTTTGCATTTTCCAAATTTTCCCCTCCACATCAAGGATTATAAAGCACAAATCCGACCCTGGTTCGTAGTATCACGACATGGTCCCACTAATCTTATTGTTGTCCTGACATTCTTAGGAAGCTTAAACCATGCTGCCTTTCTGGTCAGATTCTCACACCCCCATCTCAGGGGGGAGGGGACATTTTATACCTATCTCTAATTTCCAAACTAAGCATTGCACAAAAACGAAAGGGGTGTGATTGGAATGCACTCGATGGGTAGGGTCTGAAACCACTACAAATATTCCCCCAAGTAACGTCACTTGGGGTCTATGGAATCACAACAAACATGTTTTTGCCACTGGGAGTTAACTTTGGGGAGATTTTAAAAATAAATATAATTTGGAATAAAAAATGAAGGCAAAGTCGACCATGGCGCAAAATGTTGAACTTTTTTGGACGTGATCTCACTTGACCTTGACTAACCCACTGACTGTAGATGACCTGACCTCAGTGTTTCACACAACATACCAAACTGATGTGGGAAAAGGTGTGCGAAATTTTGTCGCGCTGCCACGTGCCATTTTTCCCTATCCACAGAAAACCTTCAGGATGTAAAGTTACCTCCAACCACTTGGGTTAAGACTAGTGGTGTCATAGTGTTGGATGAAGGCTAAGTAATATCCTGAAGACTCTCAAGATATCCTGGCTTGCAAATCTCAAAATTGCTTCTTTACTCATGCTGATTAACAGACTTGCTGGGTGCTTAATGACAATGGCAAGTCATGTGTTGGTAATCACATAACATGACCCCAGTGTAAGATCATCAATTCATTACACATTGAGCCCTTCAATATTTTTGGACATGATGAGTCAAATGGTGGCCTGAATCTCCATTTTCACGTTTGCTAAAATAAAGGGAAACACTGGTTGGAATGAACTGCATACTACCAGGTGCTGTATTTTTGGGGACAGTTGCAGTTGAGCTGCAGGTCACATTTATTATGCACAAACTCAATGCTTCCGCCATAAGCCATCTTGGGGAATGCATTAACACAAACAACAAGAGAAGCACATAATTCTGATAAAAACCATGTACACAGATTCCAAAGTATCTTCAACTTTCAGTCTTGATGTCAAACATGTGCATAGTCAATGGAGAGCAGCAGGGGCGGTCCCCCCCCCCCCCCCTCCAAACTGGGCTCCTGGCGTGGCCCGAAGGGTCACACCAGGGCCCATATGTAATCGCCTACGAGGTCACCACGGCGAAAATAGAAGGGCCAACAGCACTTTGGTCATTGAGGCTGGTGCCAGGTCCAAATAAAGTCTATGGGCCCCCACGTATATATACGTATCCTTACGAATGTTCACGGGTCCTTACGAATGTTCACGAGTCCTTACGAAGTTCTACGGGCCCTAACGAACGTCCACGGGCACTTACAGATGCCTACAGGACTTTAGTAATGTCTGCGGGCTCTTTTGAACGTCCACGGGCGCGTACGAAATTCTACGGGCTCTCACGAAAATATACGGGCGACTAGAGATGCCTACAAGTCCCTCCAAATATATGGGGACCTTACAAATGCTTGAGGGCCGTTGCGGACGTCTAGTGGCTCACAAGCTCTTAAGAACGTCTACTGGTCTCTACGAGCGCCTACGGGCTATTACGAACGTCTATGAGCCTTTACAAATGTTTACAAGCCCTTACGAGCATATACAGGATCTTGCTAGTCTGAAGGTCTTTACAAACGTGTACGAGCCCCAACAAGCGAGTACGGGCCCTTACGAATGCGTGCTGGGACTTACACATGGGTGGAGCATACCACTTCCGAATACTGAATAGACATTTCTTCCCACCAAATGTTAACATCCTGCATATAGATGTGTCATTAGGCAGTCTTTATTTTGTGCTTAAAATAGTGTTGTCTTTGCAACTGCATACCTCATCATACCATTTTAGATACTGTGACAACTTATTGTGAGGACACAGGCTGTTATAGTATTAGCCCTTGACATAATGGAAGAATGCTGTTTGAAGTATCTCATTGCCTTCTGATAGAGCTTACAAGGCCTTAAAAAGATTGTGAATAAAATGGCTCATTACAAATTTCAACATATTGCCATGTCTTTTTTCACATCACAGACTTCATGAAAGTTCATTATTTGAGCCCTGCATTAACACACACCCAGATTCGCAAACACATCTACTAAAATTAGCAACACTTGCCTCATTTTGCAGAGTGACCCGCACTCCCCAATCACTTCAATAAAATGGCATGCATGCATCCAGCTATTCCATACAGTCCACTCTGTGAAGTGTGGCAGCCTAGACTGCATCCCATCAGTGCATCATGACATGAGCTGGTGCATGTGATTGTGTGTACCAGGTCATGGATGGTGTGCTGTAGCACAGACCAGTGCATACAGCTCAGACTGGCAGCACTAAGCCATGGCCATGCCAAATGTGACCTGACTGGCAGGCTTTGGTGTGCAGCAATATATTGACTGTCTTGTGTGAGGGTTGTAAAAATTATGTTGTTTGAAATGCTTGTGTATTTCATCAGTTTCATCGGATAGATCAGTTTCATCAGTTGCATCAGATAAAATCAAACATATTTTCTTAAATATTTTCAAATAAACCAGGATATTTGCAGTTTAATGTAATTTCTGAATTCTTCAAATTTAGTTTTCCAATGCAATGTTTAGGAATGTGGTTAATATGATGTGACCAATCATTTCCTCTGCAAATACTTTTCAGTTGGGAGGCAAACACTCAAATAGCTGCTGATAGCTCAAAGCTGATAGCTGATAGCTCAAAGCTGATAGCAAAGCTGATAGATATCAGCTCAAGAAACACTCAAATAGCATAACACTCAAAAAGGTGCTTGGAATTGGGTAATATAGCATAAAATGCAATGTTAAAAATAAAAAATATAGTAGCCTAGTCTAACCCTCAATGCAAGAAAATAAATAAATTTTAAAAATGGAAAATTTTACACAAAAATGTATCAAACATGTTTTAATTAAAAAAAAGCATAACCTAGTATAGCCTGGCCTCTTTTTGACAAAAAGGGTTTTTAATTAAACAAAACAAAAAGAAAATAAATTTCCAAATTAAAACAAAAGCCTAACCTAACCTAACCCAGTTGTTTGCTTCATGGAAATGAAATTAATGTAAAACTTGTCTTGTGGATAACCTAAAGTCAGATTGCAAAATATGGTGCTCTCAACAAGATCTCTTCAGTGCTAGGCAGGCAGCCAGCTGTGTGGCTGGCATAGGGACAGGTACTTGCTGTGGTATGCTGATAATCAACTGACACTTTCCACACAACTTCAAAAATAACCAGAAGAAGAAAATCACAACTGGAGAAAATGACAAAAATAAATAGAGTGAACCACATTTGTATCAGTTAATATCTGCCTTACAGGACAAAAACCCTGTTGTAAAATTCAGTTCAGTGTACCTTGCAGTTCAAAATAACAAATTGGCAAGTATGGGAGGTTGTGTGCTTTATTTATGTTGTTTGTGCATTTTGTATTGATTTGATATGAAAGATGATGATGTAGGGGTATATATTTTGATCAAGGTAAATTTTGATTCTTTGGATATTTTTTTTAATACAAGGTATCGTAACGTGAAAATGACGATGTGACCACTCATTTTCTTTGCAAATGATTACTTTTCAGTTGGCAAAGAAATACACCATCATAATCTTCACTCTACAAATATAGCACATCATGCATAATTATCAGTACCTTGTGTGTCTCAGATGTGATAAAGACAAAATTCAACACTTCATACACTTGATTCAATACTCATGGACATTGAAAATTGTATGTTTCTGGCTTAATTCCCTATTCATTCCCAACAACGAATTTCCAGCCAGACGCTTCCTAAACTTTCGATCAAGACCGGAAGTTCCTTGCAATGCGGTTACCGTTAACAGCAGTGCTAGCAATGTCTGCAAGCTTTGATGATGTCATGGTGCAAAAGTTTGTATGGGAAGATTTTGTTTTTTTCTGGTTTGGTTAGGTTAGATTATATTATGCTATAATATATTTCATATATTAGGCTACATTATCTTAGTCTAGGTTAGGTTAGGTTAGGCTATTTTATATACTCTATGATTTATTTATTTAGTAGTCGGTAGACAAACCACACACAGCCATGCACACCACTAGTATCAGTGTACGCTTAGCCTCGTGATACACTGGTTGTGCTGCTGTATCTCAGATAACTATTAAGCTTTCTTTTGAGGGCAAACATGCAAGTTCATAATATTTCTGACAACACAGTGCCATTCCCAGTGGGGTTATTTGCTCAAATTATTGTTGCTCTAATTCCACTGCCACAAGAGCCAAAAGTTCCTTCTCGAAGCATTGAGGATATAAGCTGAGGCCCTGTGCCTATGACATCAATTGTGTTGACCACTGTTGACATAAAAGTAATCATTTACAGAGAAAATAAGTGGTCACATCGTCTTAATCATGTCAAAAAGCATCGTATTAACAAAATCACAAAATCAAATTTTACCTTGATCAAAATATTTACCCATGTACCTAGATACCTACCTACCTTACCAAGTCATTTGCCTTAAGCCTCTTGCTTTTCTTACCCCATGATCTTTTTGGCATTTGGTGCATGCATTTTATCTCCCCAGTGCAGATTCTTGCCCTCATGGTGTTTCAGTGCAATTTTTTATTGTGGCTGGTGTGCCTCATCGAGATGTTTGCCATACTTTGTAGTCTGGCCTTAAAGTGCAATAATATCAAAATGTGTGTAAAACCGTTCTCATAGATACCATGAAGTGCAATGATATCCAATGTTGAACGACATGGCTAGGTACTAGGTACCTACAACACCATTACGCACGTGCCACACCACACGTTTGCTCAAATTTTCAAAAATAGACTACTGCATCATGCTCTGCAGACAATTATGCTCTCATTTTCTCATTTGGAGGTTCAATGGCTTGACAATAATTGCTCTGTGATCAAGTGCTCAAGATTCGCTGGAAAGTGCAAACTTGATACTTTAACAGGTTTGATTATCACAGGTTTGAAGAAAATAGGTATTCACTCCATATTCGATTATGTACCAAAAATTTCCATTTTCCCATCAAGCATCACAGAGTATAAATCAAACTGTGTATTTACTCCCAACAACCGACAACAAACTCAAGACCTTACCGAATATCGCACGAAATTCAATATCAATATCCTCACAACCACTGTATTTCAACTTCCATAGAATACTACAACACAGAGGGTTAATTGCTTTCGGCGGCGTGCCGTCACATCGGCGTGAAGTTTTTTTCTCATAAGGTTAACGGAGAGGTAAAGGAAAGAGTTCATTTATTGAGGAAGTCAACCGCTAACAGGAAACGTTTATGATATTTTAAAAATTCATTCCTCATTTGAAAGATATATTAATTTTCTATTGAAAAATGAAACTTATTTAGATTTTACTCGCTTATAAATATTGCATATTTAATATCAAAGATAATCTTGAACCGTCCCACAGTACCTATGAAGGAAAAATGATATGGAGCGAGCAATGTATGCAGGGAGTAATAAGCTTATAATCCATGACGAATCCGGGATTTCGCTAAGCAGTGTGGGGGTAAAACTTTGCGCTGCATCACGCCAACAGTGAACGGCGCTGCATCACGTCAGCGGTAGCTGGCACTGCATCACGTCGAGCAGTGACTGGCACTGCATCACGTCAGCAGTGACTGACACTACATTGCGTCAGCAGTGGCCGGCGCTGCACCGGGTCAGCAGTGATCGGCAAATCCATCACGATCGACAGCTCGGTGGCCGCCGATTGGCGCCAGTCCTAATCTGCATGTCCTGCGGCGACTCGGTCAGGGATGGAGCGACTCGTCCAGACTGGTGGCCCGTTACCTCGGGAAGTGTTCGGCCGGCCGCGCTGACAGTCCACTGCACAGTGTACAGCCGGCAGCCATTTTTAAGCAAAAGGAGGGCGCGGTGGGTGACGGCTGACTGCCATCGGCGGGCTCGGCGGAACGGGTTCGAACACCTGACTCGTGCCGCTGCAGATGGCGATGCTGCCGAGCTGCATGCTCGGCTGACGTAGGCGTTGCACGTGACACCGTACACTTCAGCTGTGCAAATTATCAGTACTGTTCACTGACATAACTTTCATCCAAGCATGTTCCGGTGATTCCATGGCAGAATCTCGTAGTGCAATAGCTTTGCGAACAAATGCTGTAGCGAATAAGTTCAAATGGACAATAAGTCATAGGGAAAAATATAATCTGGAAGATGCTCGTGCATGGCAATGCTTTGTATGAGGTGGAAGATCGTGCCCCAAAAGTCCGTCCGTGCAAAGTTCGTACAGGATAAGAGCTCATACCATGAATAGGTGCTAAGGGACAAAAGCTCGTCTGGCAAGAGGTCTTCGAAAGCAAAATTCGTTTGGACAAAAGCTCGCATTCGAAAAGTTCGTCCACGGCAGAAGTTCGTCCGACGAAAAAAAAACTCCAAAACAAAAACCTCATCCCAGAAGGTCGTCTAGGACTAAAGCTCATCTAATAACAGAATTTCACCGAGGGAAAAACTTATCTAGATCAGAGTTCTTCTTGGGCGAAAGTTCATCTAGGTTTGTTTTAGGACAAAGGTTCCTCCAAAACTTGGGTTGTACTTGAGCCATGGATCATGTACGCCTGGATTGGAAACCAACAGCTGTTTGCGTA
>JAOTOM010002064.1:0-89056 GCA_034440615.1 Ashinkailepas kermadecensis | reverse complement strand
GCAGACGTGAGGGGGCGGCACCAGGGGCGGCAGACGTGAGGGCGGCACCAGGGGCGGCAGACGTGAGGGGCGGCACCAGGGGGCGGCAGACGTGAGGGGCGGCACCAGGGAGCGGCAGACGTGAGGGGCGGCACCAGGGGGCGGCAGACGTGAGGGGCGGCACCAGGGAGGCGGCAGACGTGAGGGGGGCGGCACCAGGGAGCGGCAGACGTGAGGGCGGCACCAGGGAGCGGCAGACGTGAGGGGCGGCACCAGGGAGCGGCAGACGTGAGGGGCGGCACCAGGGAGCGGCAGACGGGGAGGGGCGCGGGGGCAACGTGAGGGGCGGGCACCAGGGGGCGGCAGACGTGCGGGGGCGGCAGACGAGGGGGGCGGCACCAGGGGGCGGCAGACGTGAGGGGCGGCACCAGGGGGCGGCAGACGTGAGGGGCGGCAACCAGGGGCGGCAGACGTGAGAGGGGTCGGCACCAGGGGGCGGCAGACGTGAGGGGCGGCACCAGGGAGCGGCAGACGTGAGGGGCGGCACCAGGGGGCGGCAGACGTGAGGGGCGGCACCAGGGGGCGGCAGACGTGAGGGGCGGCACCAGGGAGCGGCAGACATGAGGGGCGGCCCAAGAGCGGCAGACGAGGGGCGGCACCAGGAGCGGCAGACGTGAGGCGGCACCAGGGGGCGGCAGACATGAGGGGAGCACCAGGGAGCGGCAGACATGAGGGGCGGCACCAGGGGCGGCAGACGTGAGGGGCGGCACCAGGGAGCGGCAGACGTGAGGGGCGGCACCAGGGAGCGGCAGACGTGAGGGCGGCACCAGGGGCGGCAGACGTGGGGCGTGGCAGCACCAGGGGCGGCAGACGTGAGGGGCGGCACCAGGGGCGGCAGACGTGAGGGGCGGCACCAGGGGGCTGGCAGACGTGAGGGGCGGCACCAGGGGCGGCAGACGTGAGGGGCGGCACCAGGGAGCGGCAGACGTGAGGGGCGGCACCAGGGGGCGGCAGACGATGAGGGGGCGGCACCAGGGGCGGCAGACGTGAGGGGCGGCACCAGGGGGCGGCAGACGTGAGGGGCGGCACCCAGGGCGGCACAGACGAGGGGCGGCTCCAGGGGGCGGCACAGCAGGGCGGCAGACGTGAGGGGCGGCACCAGGGGCGGCAGACGTGAGGGGCGGCACCAGGACCAGGGAGCGGCAGACGTGAGGGGCGGCACCAGGGGGCGGCAGACGTGAGGGGCGGCACCAGGGGGCGGCAGACGTGAGGGCGGCACCAGGGGGCGGCAGACGTGAGGGCGGCCCCAGGGGCGGCACCAGGGGGCGGCAGACGTGAGGGGCGCTCCAGGGGGCGGCAGACATGAGGGCGGCACCAGGGGGCGGCAGACGTGAGGGGCGGCACCAGGGGCGGCAGACGTGAGGGGCGGCACCAGGGGCGGCAGACGTGAGGGGCGGCTCCAGGGGGCGGCAGACGTGAGAGCGCCCCAGGGGGCGGCACCAGGGGGCGGCAGACGTGAGGGGCAGCACCAGGGGGCGGCAGACGTGAGGGGCGGCACAGGTGAGGGGCAGCACCAGGGGGCGGCAGACGTGAGGGGCGGCACCAGGGGGCGGCAGACGTGAGGGGCGGCACCAGGGGCGGCAGACGTGAGGGGGCGGCACCAGGGGCGGCAGACGTGAGGGGCGGCACCAGGGGGCGGCAGACGTGAGGGGCGGCACCAGGGGGCGGCAGACGTGAGGGGCGGCACCAGGGGGCGGCAGACGTGAGGGGCGGCACCAGGGGCGGCAGACGTGAGGGCGGCACCAGGGGGCGGCAGACGTGAGGGGCGGCACCAGGGGGCGCAGAGTGGGCAGGACGTGAGGGGCGGCACCAGGGGGCGGCAGACGTGAGGGGCGGCACCAGGGAGCGGCAGACGTGAGGGGCGGCACCAGGGGGCGGCAGACGTGAGGGGCAGCACCAGGGGGCGGCAGACGTGAGGGGGCGGCACCAGGGGGCAGACGTGAGGGGCGGCACCAGGGGCGCAGACGTGAGGGGCGGCACCAGGGGGCGGCAGACGTGAGGGGGGCACCAGGGGCGGCAGACGTGAGGGGCGGCACCAGGGGGCAGCAGACGTGAGGGGCGGCACCAGGGGCGGCAGACGTGAGGGGCGGCACCAGGGGGCAGCAGACGTGAGGGGCGGCACCAGGGGCGGCAGACGTGAGGGGCGGCACCAGGGGCGGCAGACGTGAGGGGCGGCACCAGGGGGCGGCAGACGTGAGGGGCGGCACCAGGGGCGGCAGACGTGAGGGGCGGCACCAGGGGGCGGCAGACGTGAGGGGCGGCACCAGGGGGCGGCAGACGTGAGGGCGGCACCAGGGGGTGGCAGACGTGAGGGGCGGCACCAGGGGCGGCAGACGTGAGGGGCGGCACCAGGGGCGGCAGACGTGAGGGGCGGCACCAGGGGCGGCACCAGGGAGCGGCAGACGTGAGGGGCGGCACCAGGGAGCGGCAGACGTGAGGGGCGGCACCAGGGGCGGCAGACGTGAGGGGCGGCACCAGGGGCGGCAGACGTGAGGGGCGGCACCAGGGAGCAGCAGACGTGAGGGGCGGCACCAGGGGCGGCAGACGTGAGGGGCGGCACCAGGGAGCGGCAGACGTGAGGGGCGGCACCAGGGAGCGGCAGACGTGAGGGCGGCACCCAGGGAGCGGCAGACGTGAGGGGCGGCACCAGGGGCGGCAGACGTGAGGGCGGCACCAGGGGCGGCAGACGTGAGGGGCGGCACCAGGGGCGGCAGACGTGAGGGGCGGCACCAGGGGCGGCAGACGTGAGGGGCGGCACCAGGGAGCGACAGACGTGAGGGGCGGCACCAGGGAGCGGCAGACGTGAGGGGCGGCACCAGGGAGCGGCAGACGTGAGGGGCGGCACCAGGGGGCGGCAGACGTGAGGGGCGGCACCAGGGAGCGGCAGACGTGAGGGGCGGCACCAGGGAGCGGCAGACGTGAGGGGCGGCACCAGGGAGCGGCAGACGTGAGGGGCGGTACCAGGGAGCGGCAGACGTGAGGGGCAGCACCAGGGAGCGGCAGACGTGAGGGGCGGCACCAGGGAGCGGCAGACGTGAGGGGCGGCACCAGGGAGCAGCAGACGTGAGGGACGGCACCAGGGAGCGGCAGACGTGAGGGGCGGCACCAGGGAGCGGCAGACGTGAGGGGCGGCACCAGGGAGCGGCAGACGTGAGGGGCGGCACCAGGGGGCGGCAGACGTGAGGGGCGGCACCAGGGAGCAGCAGACGTGAGGGGCGGCTCCAGGGGGCGGCAGACGTGAGGGGCGGCACCAGGGAGCGGCAGACGTGAGGGGCGGCACCAGGGAGCGGCAGACGTGAGGGGCGGCACCAGGAGCGGCAGAGCGGCAGACGTGAGGGGCGGCACCAGGGAGCAGCAGACGTGAGGGGCGGCTCCAGGCAGACGTGAGGGGCACCAGGGAGCAGACGTGAGGGCGGCTCCAGGGAGCAGCAGACGTGAGGGGCGGCACCAGGGAGCGGCAGACGTGAGGGGCGGCACCAGGGGCGGCAGACGTGAGGGGCGGCTCCAGGGAGCGGCAGACGTGAGGGGCGGCACCAGGGAGCGGCAGAACTGAGGGGCGGCACCAGGGGCGGCAGACGTGAGGGTGGCACCAGGGAGCGGCAGACGTGAGGGGCGGCTCCAGGGAGCGGCAGACGTGAGGGGCGGCTCCAGGGAGCGGCAGACGTGAGGGGCGGCACCAGGAGCGGCAGACTGAGGGGCGGCTCCAGGGAGCGGCAGACGTGAGGGGCGGCCCCAGGGAGCGGCAGACGTGAGGGGCGGCACCAGGGAGCAGCAGACGTGAGGGGCGGCTCCAGGGAGCGGCAGACGTGAGGGGCGGCACCAGGGAGCGGCAGACGTGAGGGGCGGCACCAGGGGCGGCAGACGTGAGGGGTGGCACCAGGGAGCGGCAGACGTGAGGGGCGGCACCAGGGAGCGGCAGACGTGAGGGGCGGCTCCAGGGAGCGGCAGACGTGAGGGGCGGCACCAGGGAGCGGCAGACGTGAGGGGCGGCTCCAGGGAGCGGCAGACGTGAGGGGCGGCCCCAGGGAGCGGCAGACGTGAGGGGCGGCACCAGGGGGCGGCAGACGTGAGGGCGGCTCCAGGGGGCGGCAGACGTGAGGGGCGGCACCAGGGGGCGGCAGACGGGAGGGGCACAGGGAGGGCACCAGGGGGCGGCGGACGTGAGGGACGGCACCAAGGGGCGGCAGACGTGAGGGGCGGCACCAGGGGGGCGGCAGACGTGAGGGGCGGCACCAGGGGGCGGCAGACGTGAGGGGCGGCACCAGGGGGCGGCAGACGTGAGGGGCGGCACCAGGGGGTGGCAGACGTGAGGGGCGGCACCAGGGAGCGCTCCGCACTTTGAAACGTGTTGCCCATCCCATGGACCGTGGAGCCAAAACACTGGCCGTCATCTCTGTTGTGAAGGCAACGAAAAACTACATTGGAATTCACGTCAAACTATTAAATTGCCTTGAAAATTGATATACGTGTAATTGTACTATTGCATCACTTAAATCCCAATGATCCCAGATTAGACAACATACATAGCAGTCTAATATATTAATTGTATCTTAACTAAAGTGACGCCTTTTAAAGTATATGAGATCCTACAGTATTGCGCAAATACTGCGCCAGCTCGTCACAGCTGGTGGCACTTGCTGTGCAGGTAGGAAATCAATCAATTTGTTTTGCCTTTGCACTTCATGGCAGTATTTTTCGGCCATAATTTTTTCATGTGAAGATTTCTTAGCACCAGTCGTATCATATCGTGAGCTTCAGTCGCGCAGGGGTCGCATACAATTTATCGTTTTGGTTTTCTACCACATGTGGTGGCTGGTCTGGTTTCTCTTTTCCCGACACTTTTCACATGACGAAAGTTCTAAGGTAGTTAAATTCGCGGGAGTAGGGTCAGATAAAAACGCGACGTACGGATCAGGTTTCGGATCACTATTGATCAGAAGGTAGTGAGCAATCGGACCGTACTCTATATGTAGACACCATTCACATACAATCCGGTTTGCTATTCGGTTGTCAATTCGCGAATCAGTCCAGGCTGTATAACATCGTGTTATGTTCAGTTGGCTGTTCAGTTGCGCTACGATCCAATCTCCTCGAGTCAAACTACGTTTGCCTTGTACCTACCGTGATGCGATCGTATCCAGACTGCGGGACTTGGGCGGAGAGCTGACGCGATCTTACCTTGATAGTCCCACTCTCCTTCCATGCTTCTACACTCCATACGGTCTATGCTGTAACGGTATAATTACCACAATACTCTGACACTCTGCGCCATGCTCCGAACAGACTTACACTGGCCCATTGTGATGCTTATGAATCGCATTATTTTTTTGTAGTTCTGGAGATGAGTCTCCAGGATGGCGAACGATGAGGCGTGGCTCAGTAAGGCCGAAGCGAAGTTGCCAAAATGGAAGAGAAATTAGCCGGAGCGATAGAATGCCTGCCTAGTCAAAATGGAAGAGCATTGCATTGCAGTCCTTGCTTGATGATTTAGGTCCCAGATAGTTTCGAGCAGCTCGGTAATATAGCGTTTGACGTTTGATCAAGCTATGGTGTGATTCATATTTTGGTCTTGGATAATTCGTGTGTTTGGATGGCAACTAAGTATGAAAAGCCATGGATCAATGGGCTCTTATTAGCGCATGAGCGACATGCTCAGTTTTCAATGGGAAATAATATCATTAAACTGAAGTTACTGTCCACACGTAGGCTCGTTAACTACGCAACACGCGCTACTGAAAGTTAGCCTGGGTTCCGGAAGGCCACCTAACAGTCTTGACTAATGAGTAATATCAAGCACCTCATCAGTCATGCGTCATGTGATTCAATTGCCGACGCTGCGCAACGGTGCATAAATGTATCCGGTGATGCAAGCTGCATTTGCACAAAGCAATTATGTACTATAAAACTTGATGGAGTTCGAGTTTAATGGACTTTAAATAGCCAACTAGCTAAATATTACCGGAGAGTCAATTACCTCTGCCAGCACATGTTGCAACATTGAGTACATTTTCTATAACCGTCAGATGATGCTGTTCGCGCTCATGATACTCTCCTCGGAGAGGGGACAGTATTCGTGGACGAAGCTGCTGGTCGTGCGGCCCAGCTGGTGGCCAGCGAGCGACAATGCAAGCTCCACGTTCAGGGCCAGAGGTGCTTCTCCTTCAGTGACGAGGACATTGGTGTCCTGGGATTTGTCATGACCTTCTCGGTCTTCAGTCTAAAATATGCAAAGAAAGCACGTAGCTTTGGAATAATAATATAAAAAGGGG
Organism: Ashinkailepas kermadecensis; assembly: GCA_034440615.1. NCBI lineage: Eukaryota > Metazoa > Arthropoda > Thecostraca > Neolepadidae > Ashinkailepas > Ashinkailepas kermadecensis. The sequence continues at coordinate 82,748 of JAOTOM010002064.1, read as the reverse complement.
CTCTGAGGATTGCCGAAGGATTACAAATGCCCACGAAGGTCATGCCATATGTCATACAAATGCCCTGTCTCTGATCCGCAAGCTCGACGTGAGCTAGTGATGAAGCACGCCAGGCATTCTGCGCCGTGGCTGGACGGGTGTGTGGAAGGAGGTTGTGTTGGAAAGAGGTTGTGTTGTTTTACTTTGACTTACTTGGTTACTTTTGTAGAAGAAAGTGTGCCATAACCTGCCTCACTACATGGTGCATCCATACTGATGTTTTGCATTATAAATAATGGTGTAATTTCCAGGAACCAGCATGATCTATCACGTACCTGCTAATCAGTGTAAAGTACCTCGCGGAACCTCCATGCGCTGGATAACCAATGAGCAGCGATGTCGTGGTACATCCAGGGTGGCACAGTAAGCATCTATAGAGAGACTATGTAGTGCCGGGAGTTGTTTTGCCTGCTGAATATCTGGCGCGACGTGGTGGGTGTATGCTGCAGAATGTATAGGTGGAGTAAGGAAGTAACCGGTGTAGTGCAGTATGTGTCTGGTTTTCTATGGTGTGAGTCTGGCGTTGTGTGGTACGCAGTGCGTTCCACGACAGATCGACCAATTTTTTTCTTCAAATTTTACACCCACTAAATTTGTATCTGGACCAAAATTAGTGTACAGGGTAGTCTTGTGCCCTGAACACGCTTGAACAAGTTTTAGCCCGATCCGACAAACGATTTCGGAGTTATAGCTCACGGCAGCATTTTGAGATCACACAAGGGTATGACGATAGATATCTCATCGATAATGAAAAGAAAGTGTGAGATAGTATGCATCTTTGAGAATAAAAATGATTAAAGAACACATATCCGTGATAAAATATCAACATTTCTCACGTTTGACCTCGTCACCTTCTGTGACCCATTGAACATTTTCAGAAGCTTCCTGTGGTTTCATTGTTCACGTTTTGGGCACTCCCTGCATATTGCACATTATTACACATTACTGAACTTCACTAAGCAGTGCACAATCGAACACGATGGGATAGGACAACGAAATAAACACCAGATGATGAGAACTTATTTTTCAAACTTATACATTTGTAGGCCTCCAATGCCTCATGTAGCTTACTTAACAAGGGTTGAACATTCTATGATCACCATAGTGTCGTAGCATTATTTCCGTCTAGCCACTGGCGGATCCAGAGAGGGGCAATTCGGCCCATGGCCTCACCCGAAGCGCTTAAAAGGGGGGGCATAGTGTCTCTTGCCCCCCGAAACAAGCAGAAGTCAACTAAATTAAAATGCAGTAACCTTTGCCGAGGTTAAAAAATAGCGTCTGGATGAAAGAATCTCCAATTTTAAAGGATTATTGTTATTAAAAATAATTGTTTGGAAGCCAGTATGGTAGCATAGTAGGTTCTGACACACATCGAGTGTTCCATGCTGCTCAAGTTCTGCTTTCAGCAAGAGTTGACAAAATCGGATCCGCCACTGTGTACACGTGCGCGAACGTTGACGAGTACAAGACGTTGAACGTGAACGTGAACGTTTTGGTAAACAAGAACACAAATCCGTTAACATAGAAACGGTGGAGGTAGGCTGGGGCCCCTACACAGGAAATTATGCTGTCAATTATTATTTTATTTTAATTTTAATTATTATTTTTTTAATGGGTCCCTTTGCCAATAGTGGTCGAAATCCGGTGCTTGTAACCAAAAATAGTGGGAGAATGGGCACCCTCCGAATCCGTTCGACCCCTCCCCTGACGCAACTCCTAGGTACGCCACTGGGGGAGGGGAGAGGAGGGGTTGACGCCGAAAACCGAAAGTTTCCCCTCCCCCCAAAAAAATCGGTGGGCTAGATCCGCCAGTGTGTGTAGCGGCATAGCTTTACTTCAGAACATCTGGTGGTTACATACAACACGGATTCTTTCGTGGAGAGGACTCTTGAAGCTTTCAATTGAGTCCAATTTTGTGCAATTTTGGTGATATTCAAGATCGGAAATGCCGTGTGGAAAACACGGAAGTTTGGCTGGAGTGCCTAAGGGACATAGCCCATGTCCAGCCCATGTGACGTCACCGATTGCCAAACAATATTGGAGGGGCCCGCCACAAATCACCTCGTGCTGGATGAGAAAGATTAGGGCGTGTGCAAGGCGATATATAGGCGTGTGCTTCGGAAGTGGTAATAATTAGAGGGTAAGGTGGAAGTTTCGGACCCGGGGTTGTTTAGCCTTGTACAAATGGCTGCTGGTGCGATACCAATACTATAGATATGGAGTTACCAATATTACCTAGTTACCTGTATTCTCCAAGCCGAGAAGCTCTCCTCGATGCACCCGCAAATTAAACGATAAATTTGCACTTTAAGATAATTTTTGCATTCTAGGAAATTATTTTTATAATTCAATGTTCATGAACGCAGTTAACATGATGAGACCACTCATTTCGTTATCATTTCAGCTTAAAATAACCCTGAGTCAAGTTTTGCACACATTTTACCTCCAAGGGGCATACCAAGTGGTTAGCTTGGTAAATTTGGAGATCATGGTAAAATTTGATTCTTAGGATTTTTTCATGTGACGCTTTTTGACGTGGTTAAGACGATGTAACCACTCATTTTCTCCACAAATGATTACTTTTAAGTCAATGGCAGTTGATACAAGTGATGATGTCATAGGCACAATATGGAGGAAATGTTCTATGATATTAACAGTAGGTATTTCATGAGTTGATGCTACAAACATTTACATACCTTAATGGGATTGTCTGGGCTGTGGCTCGTCCATTTGTACCTCAATGGTGTCGGACTGACCAGCACAGCATTTAGACTGAGGCTTATAAAGCTTTGATGCTTTGAGACAAATTATGAATTTTGAGGCCATGGAATTCCTTAAAATACAAATCCTGGCAGATTCTTGGAACAATTTGAGTCAATCACCTCACTGGGAATGACACCATGTCAGAAAAATTCTAAATTTGCTTGATTGTCCTTGAAGGAAAGCTGAATAATTTTGTGAGGTACTGGAATGCAACTGGTACACTGCAAAGCTAAACTTATGCTAATATGTGGAGTATCTTGCTCATGGCTGCATCTTGTTTGTCTACTGACTTCTGCTCAGTCAAGAATTGAAAAATTATGTAGGAATAGATAAATGTTAAATTTGGAGATCAAGGTAAAATTTGAATCTTCAGATAACAAAATTGTGAATATTTTTTTGTAATACCACAAATCATAGAAAAAATAATGGTAAATATCCAGAACTAGGTCAAATGCGATTTGTTGGATTTTTTTTTGAATATGCGCTATTTTAACATATAAATGACAATGCGACCACTCATTTTCTCTGCAAATGGTTACAGCAAATGACGTCCTAGTCATGATACAGCACATACATGGTACATTTACATACCTTAATGCGATGGCCCGGGCTGTGGCTCGTCCGTTTCTTCCTCAGTGTGTCTGGGATTGTGGCTTATAAAGCTTCGATGCTTCAATACAAAGTTATGCATTTCGCGGCCTTGGAACTCCTTCAAAAACAAATACCGTCCGAGATATTGCCACAAGTACTTGGCCTTCATGCCTGGTCGCCGCACCCACTCTTTCACATTGTGCCAGAGCTGCTCGATGTTTTGGGTGTGGACAGCGCTGTCTGACTGATGTGTTATATAAATAATATAACAAAGTAAAATAACCTAACCTAACCTAGACTAAGATAACGTAGCATAATATATAAAATATATTATATCATAATAGAATATAATCTAACCTAACCTAACCTAACCGGAAAACCAGAATCGTCCAAAACAAATATTTCGGAGTGACGTCATCAAATATATTAAAAATAAAATAATACAGTATTGCATGGAATTTCTGGCCCTTATCAACGGTTCCTGGTGCGGCTTGTTGCTGGAGCGGCATCGAGTATTCATTCTTGTAGATAATGTTGAATTAAGGCAAAAACATAAGGTTTTCGATGTCAAAGAGTATTAAATCGAGTTTATGAATTGTTGAATGTCTTCTTTATCACGTCTCTGACACCAGGTACGGATAATTATACGCGATGTGCTATGTTTGCAGAGTCAGTGTTGGAAAAACTAGCGTTTGTTGGTGTCATGCATACCAATAAATTTTGTACTCCAGGATTGTGACTAGACTAAATGAAATATTTTGTACTCCAGAAGGGAAAAGGAAGAACAACATTGTTTGGTTGAGTTCTACCACTCTAAGTCCATACCTGAAAACAACTAGCAGTTTCAGCAGTCCGTATGTTCCCACTCACGAACAATCCCTGTCGACTAAAACAAAACTTTGAAACACGTTACAAGCCATACAGCATGTATAGCATGTCATACCAAGACAACATGTTTGTCGGTGTTGTGCTAAAAACGTCTCCGCTGTCCGGTTACAAATGGCAGCGTGTGATGTCATGTGAGAAGACCCTACATTTGTGTCAATATAGTCAATATTTAATTCAATATGTATTCAATATTTATTCAATATTTATTCAATATTTATTCAATGTTGATCAATATTTATTGTTATATAGTATGTATTTATATTAATCAATATTTATTCAATATTTATTATTCTGAGTGAAGAAGTACCAGATATCCCTAGTTGGCAAATCTGGGGGTACTTGGTATCGCCGGAGTAAATACTTCAGGCCTCGTTTGGCAATTAAGATGATTTGAATGCGCAATCGAAGGTCATTTTGTTAAAGAGAACTTTTTAGACACAGTGAGCCGGTTCAATCCAAAAAAGTCACTTTATATTTCCTCAAAGTGGCTCCAGAGCAAGGAAGTTCTCTGAGGCGATGACACCAAGAAACCAATGCCATTTGTGAACTTATGAATGACTGTCCAATAATATTTTGGAAATATGTGCGAAGATAAATTGTGCACCTTGAAATATAACTGCATTTGGAGTTCATCAGTCAGTGAAGGGTCCGTAATACCCGTTCCAATCTTACTCCGACCCATCTGTTTGCCGGCCCGGTGATCAGCCGTAGTTCTATCGCTGGGGTAAGCGAATCCGACCGGCTCTATTTTCCAGCAAGAGAGATGCTCTTTGTTTGCCTGGTGCAGAGGTTGGTGGTGGAGGTGTAGTGGTGTAGGTGTAAGTATGATCAGAAAAACCGAGAATAATCACGTCCCAGATGAAATGCGCCGCCTTGTGCCAAGTAGGAGTTAGTTGTGGGACTAGTCCTTCGGAGAGGTGTTCAAGGATGACCCCGATTGTGTAGTCCGCCCAAGATGAGTTTGGATGCGATTCATCCCGAGCTCTGCCAGCAGAAATGTTATTTGTGTATTCACATCACTGCCAGCAGAAATGTTATTTGTGTATTCACATCACATGCCTATTCATCATACATATTTGTTTGTGAACTTTGGGAATGCATCACCCACCTACACTGCAGGCAAAATCTAACCCATTTTCACATATCATGGGCATATTTTGGGAGTAGGTACTTTGGCTAATGAGGACATTTCACACTAGATGCATTCCTTGGCACCATTGCACCTATTCATGACTTAGCCTGCTGATATATTGTTGACTTAGCAGTTGGCTATATGTACATACATAGTGTTTGTATGGTACATACAGCATGAAATGCTAACATTGATTTTTAATTCCATTAAAGCAATGCTACTTAATTATGAACAACTCCTCATTTTTTTACGGCAGCAAAGTTTTGGACATGGATGTTTGCCAAGATGTTTATGCATACAACAATGCTAACATTGGTTTTCAGCCCCACTAAAACAAGGTTAATTGTCGGCAAGTGCATTGCTATTTTTTGTATTCCAGCTCAACATTTTGTAATCCAGTTAAACATTTTGTACTCCACTACCGAGAAAAAAATACGGAAATCCTACACTGTTGCAGAGTGAAGATTATGATCGTGTATTTGTTTTCCAACTTAAACAAAAATTATTTGCAGAGAAAATGAGTGGTCACACCATCATTTTTACATTAAAATACCCGGTATTTGAAAAAAAATCGCATTTTACCTAGCTCTGAATATATACTAAAATAATAACCTAACCTAACCTAGACTAAGATAACATAGCATAATATATAAAATTTGGCATAATATATTCTAGGTGGTGTGTAAAGAACATGCGACACTTTATCGGAGATCATCGAGGAAATAAACATCTCCTCAGTCAGCATGCTCTACGTCACGTACGCGGCTTGCGGCGTGTTGACGGTTGGTGTAGTTGGTTCGGGCGTCTGCTTTCCGTACGGGTGGTGGCGGGTTCAAATCTTGGTGCCGTCGCTTTTTTAACCTGATCACAATCGTTATCGGTAAGGGCCGTTGGTTAATGTTGCACTTTAAATTACTTTACACTATCATATTTCACGTTACATTTCGAGTGCAAGCAATGCTACCGTAGGAAGTGCAGAAGATGCCTGGTCAACATGCCTCTCACATAACGTTCACGGGGAGTTCGGGCACCTGAGATCTGAAACTAGAAGCACAAAATTTGGAGGAATTACAGCTGTAGTGAACTCGCTGCAGTATACATTTCATGACCCCAGGTCAATGTCTTCAGGGTCAAATGAGGTCACAATCGGCCTTCACTCCACCCCAGCCGGCACCGCCCATATGTACAGAAAGTATGCACGTTCCACTGCCAAACGGTAGGTAGAGACCGTTCATATGTATGCTGGTACAGACAGTGCATGCTGTCATTATGTCCGGTAGTACGGACCCATCGTGCGATCGTTACGGCCAGCGTATATTCTAACCTAACCTAACCTGACTGCAAAACCAGAATTGTCCCAAACAAACATCCAGCTGTGACATCAAATATAGGTGAACATTGTTAGTGCTGCAGTTAACGTTAACAGCATCACAAGGAACTTTCAGCCTTCATAGGTTTTGGACATGTGGACACAATTATTCCTTGTTGGGAATAAATATTGAATTAAGCCAGAAACATAAGTTTTTAAATGTCTGAGAGTATTGCACCAAGGTCTTGAAGTGTTGAATTTCTTCTTTATCACGTCTGTGATGCACCATGTACAGATAATTATATGTGATGGGCTATATTTGTAGAGTGAAGATTATGATGGTGTATTTCTTTGCCAAATGAAAAGTAGTCATTTGCAGAGAAAATGAGAGGTCTTACTGTCTTTTTCATGCTAAAATACATTGTATTTAATTAAAAATCCAAACAGTCAAATTTTACCTTGATCTCCAATAATACTGTTAGGTCAGATTTTTTAAAATTAATTTTTCAAAACATCTTCGAAAACAGGCCAAGCCTGCTTAGGTTAGGTTAGGTTAGGTTTTTTCAAGTTGAAAATTTTCTAGAAAATAATTTTGAAATGTTCCATTAAAAAGAGTGCTTTCTTGCATAAGAGGCTAGGTTATGTTATGCTATGTTACCTCTTTTTTCTTAATTTTGAACATTAACTTTTATGCCATTACCAAGTTCCAAGCCCCTTTTTCTGTGTTATTTTGCCTCACATCTGAAAAGCATTCACTTGCAGAGGAAATGAGTGGTCACATCATGTTCTGCACACACAAATATTGTGCTTAAAACAACTTCCAAGAAATCAGACATTACCTGAAGCCACAAATTTTCCATAGATACTTTTAAAAAAGAAGAAAGTTTTCAAACAATTTCTTTCTTTAAAAAATAAATAAATTAAAGCACCTATCCTAGCCTATCCTAATCGGTTTTTGAGAGAAAAAATCAGAAAATTTCATGCAAAACTGAACATTTTCCCACTTTGAAAGAAGAGCCTAACCTAACCTCTTTGCTTCATGGAGGTAAAATGTGTGTAAAACTAGATTTGTGTATGCCTTAAAGTGCAATAATACCAATTATAATATGCAATATGCAAAATAAATGGAATAATAGCATTGCTCAGATCACCACAAGAAACCTCAGCTAACAAAGAACACCAAAATGTCAGGCTTCTCAGCAGTAGGAAGTTTTACAGCAGCAATTTGCTTCTTGCCAAATTGCTGAAGATCCTTTCAAGTGTAAATTATGCCATTTTTGTTTGAAATATAATATTCCAGATAGGAACTAAAAATGCTGTCATGCAGCATTTAGTTTGAATAAGTAATTACCTATTTTAGGTTTCAGCTGCTTGGTAATTCATTTTTGTGTATCAGCTGACATGACTTGGACCAATACTGGTAAGCCTAGAACTCATACCATTATCTTAATTCAGTGATTTAGAGCATGTCATGATGGCAGGCAGTCCTGACTTGTGTCTGGCTGGAGAATGAATCATACCATGAAATGTTAGCTACAAACATTAAATCAGGGCCATAGCACTTCAATGGTACAAAATGGAGCATTTTTGATAATTTGTACATTAGGCCACTTGCATTTTGCATTGCCTTTTTCTTCCATTCCCTCTTGTTACTGATTATTGTCCTCCATCCTGCATCCTTGTCCTGCACCTTAGTTTGCATATCTGTTGGAGAAGATCCAGACATTTTAGGTATTATTGTGTTTTAGGGAATTTGTGAGGAAAGTGTTATGCATATTTTAGCTCTAGCAATGCAACTTCAAAAAATTACTTTAAACCACAAATTTACCAAATTTTGTTCAACTGTTGGCACCCCTGTGCCAGATTGCAGTGTGAAATTTCAATGAGGTTTTGTCAGTGTGCATGGATGTGCTTGTGAGGCATGCCAGTGCACATGTAAGGGGTTCAGGGCTGGATATTTGAGTGTTGGTAGCTCAGTGGTTAAGCTGAGCATCTGGCATGCCAGATATATGGGGTTTGATTCCCTGTGCTGCCCACCCTTTCTGCCATGGCGAGAGGCAGGTGATGCCATATGATCTCAGCTGTTGAGTGTATGAAATAGCCATGCAACAAACCAGGGCTGGAGATTAGGTGCAGGCCATGTCTGTGTATGTATGGATGCTCTAAATAGCTTGGGCATTCATGCACACTCATAGATTGACCTTTTTTAACTGATACATTTTGTATGTACTTGCCACAAATGGCTAGGATTTAGACATCAGGTTGAGAAGGTTTCCATACACCCAGTGGAAACTATTTGAGTGAACTGACCTGCCTTGCCATAATGCTTGCTTCTCTTAGGAGCTATGCTTATGACCATGCTTGAAGTAGCCTATGACTAACTTCAGTTTATGACTAGGCTTATAATGAGATATAATGTAACAATGTGAAAAAACTGATCTCTTCATTCTCTTCAGATCATATTTTAGCTGAAGCAGTGACCTGTCTGTTTCCCCTGTACAACCTTCAATAATCATGGAGCAGGCATCACAGTTAGCAGTCCATCTCACCCACAAGGGTTCAATATGGAAAGAGTTAAAGCATCCAGATTTCAAAAGAACTATCCATATTTTTTTTAAAGCATGTCAGCTGCATGGAAATGTATGATACCTACATATCATTCAGCTGTGTTTGGATGGGTGGCATTGTTAGATATATGGGCATTTTGAAACAGCATATTTGTATGACATTCTCAGATGCTCTGCCATAATCAAAACGTTAGGAAAATCTGACTTCTTGGATTCTTACCATGCAACATCCACTGCACTAATATAAGATGCCAAAAAGTTTGTCAATGGGGAAAGGTGCGCGTCTCCCTGCACCACCTGGGGCGGAGCCTCTGAATTTATACGATCATACGCCATAAAAGCATGGCTTAAACACAGCATGGGATGCAAGAGCAGGCAGAATAAGTGACCAGAAGCACAGTACGAATGATACGCCACACACCTAAAACGAAGAGGTTCCCTGAACCACAAAATACGCCCAGCAGCAAAGCTGCCACTGTCCTGGTCGCTTTGTGTTAGTCACAGTTCCCAGATTTACATTAAAGCAGGAAACTACTTTGCTTTGCATTAATGTTGAGTGCATATGGGATGCATTTGTTTTTTTTCATGATTAAGGAAGATGTTTTGGAGCTCTTGTAATCTATTAAAGGCAAATATTTGTCTTGTCATCCGTAGGTTTGTAATTCTGTAACTCTATATCATGACTTACTTTTCATTCGTTTTTCATGCTGAATTGAGCATATTTTAGAATGCTGCTAATGCATCGTTTGTGATTTTTCTGCTTGTTTGGACATGCAGTGGTTGAGCATCATATGCACAGCAGCATCAAAGTTTAATGGGTTTTTCGCGACACGTTCAGTGAATGTATTGGTAGATCCAACCAGATGGGATGCAAATGCAGAGGAGTCAGGCATGTTATTCTTTCCACAATATGTTTTCTAATTATCTTGGCATTCGATAGTCTGTTCCTGATATTTTGATAGTCGATTTTTGTTACTTGATTCTTTGTGAAGACTGTTTTGCTTTCGGAGTGGATATTTGGCTTCTTGTATATAGCTTGTCATTATTTTGCTACTCTGATGTTTTGCAGTCCGTATTTAGCGTGTCGATATTTTTTCCGGTGATCACGTGACCACCCAACCCGCCAACCGCACGCCCAGGTCTGACCTCGACCTCCCGGCGGCGATGGATGCTGTTGGGACAGGCGCGGCTCTATCTGATCATGGCCCTTCCCCGCCGACAGCGTGATCCTTCACGGCGGCGATGGAGTCGGCGGTGCAGGCGCAGCTGGTGTCGGCGGCGCAGCAGCTGGAGGCGCAGCTGGACGACCAGATCGGCCGGCTCGACCGGCTCGGCACCGATGACCTGGAGCAAATCCGACGGGAACGTCTCCAGGACCTGAAGCGTCAGAAGGAGAAGCGCCACCAGTGGCACGCCCAGGTGGGCGCCAGATGGCACGGATGGGCGCCAGACGGCACGGATGGGCGCCAGACGGCACGGGCGGGCGCCAGACGGCACGGGTGGGCGCCAGGCGGCAGGGTGGGCGCCAGGCGGCACGGGTGGGCGCCATGCGGCAGGGTGGGCGGCACGGGCGGGTGCCAGGCGGCACGGGCGGGCGCCAGGCGGCGCGGGTAGGGCCAGGCGGCACGGGCGGGCGCCAGACGGCGGGCGGTGCCAGGCGGCAGGGCGGGCGCCAGGCGGCCGGGTGGCGCCAGGCGGCAGGTGGCGCCAGGCGGCACGGGCGGCGCCAGGCGGAACGGTGGGTGCCAGGCGGCACGGGTGGGCGCCAGGCGGCACGGGTGGGCGCCAGGCGGCACGGGTGGGCGCGGCGGCGCGGTGGCGCCAGGCGGCGCGTGGCGCCAGGCGGCGCGGTGGCGCCAGGCGGCGCGGGTGGCGCAGGCGGCAGGTGGGCGGCACGGGCGGGCGCCAGACGGCGCGGGCGGGCGCCGCGCCTCACTGACAGGCGGCTAGGGTCGTGATGCCACGGCATAAGCGAAGTACGAGGGGGGCAGCTACCAGAAACTCAGAAGCTGGTCCCTGGGATGTTCTCTCCCCCCTTCGTCCCCATGGTTCGGTTAATGTTTGCTTTGGATTCGTGGATGTGGGAGGGAATTTCTGTGGCCATCGAAGTAGAAGAGGATTAAAGGGGCCGCGGTAGCTCAGTTGGTAGAGCGTCGGGCTCTTGATCGCAAGATTGTGGGTTGGAATCTCACAGCTGACCGGCATTTGCCGAGTCCACCCGCGACCAATCGGCATGAGAGGTTGGCGACGCTGTATGACCTAGCGGTTGAATGCGTCGTAAAAGAACCCAAGGTTAGAAGAGGATTAAAAAAAGAACAGAACCTCGTTTTTTTGTATCACCTGGTGAGTTTCGACCTTGTTTTAAGGCAAAGAACAAGAAGTTTGCAATCACTATCAAGCAGCATCGTTCAGTGTTTGGACAAAGGGGTAGGTGATAATGCTCTAGATGTCAAAAGGTTTTCCAAGCCTGCTTGCGACTGGAGCGAGTGCTGTGGGGTCGCCGGTGGGGCTAGTTCAGTGTCTGAGCAACAGTGTTAAAATATTTGTTTTTTGTTAGGTGTCAGATGCCGAAACGAGTACAGTAGGATGTCAAAATTCGCCATGAAAACGATGTCGCCTAACATAACTATAAGTTCTTCAAGCACAATTTTGATCCCATAGCATACTCATATGCGCATCTTTTTACTTTGATTTGAGATACCTAATTTAGGGATGACTATTGGAACGATAATGATGCAAAATACCTATTATTGCTGATATTGTATAACAGACCACATCATAGGTGATCCTTTTATCTGGAATTGTGCTCAGATGTTTGTGCATCACAATCTGCAATGGTGAATATGCTCATCTCAAACATGCTCAATATGCTCACATATGCTCATCAACAAGATACTGTTAGAAATTAGATATGAAGACTCATCACGAAGCACGATGTCGATGCTTCGTTGGGAGAGATGTAGATTCGGTGCTTAGAAAGTGGTATATTCCACCCTATTTCATGAATAATTTATCACTGCTGAGAAAGACGGGGAAATCGTTCTTGGTATGGTGCTGCCACGGGCAGCCCAGCGGTGGTAGCCGTGCCTATTAGTTCCTCTGCTGGCCACCAGGCTGGCAAGGCTCAGTTGGTTCCCTGGCTGCATCTGCCAAGGTGCCCAGTGTCGCCCAACCTAGAACAGTTACTGATTGGTTGGTAGGCTGATTGCGGTCGCGTGATTGTGAATGCCCTGTGTCTTGCACGATGATTGAGAACGTGCTCGATGAATTTAAGATCAATTTGGTTGTCCTAGCAAATTGGCCTACTTCAGGGAGAAATGACAGGTGCCAGCAAACAGTTCCTCTCGCATATAAGTTAATCGGAACTGTAGGTCGATGTACAGCTGGATATTTTTCACTGAGTTTGATTGTTGTTGGGACTCCGTACTCCGTTCACCCCACTACAGCAATCGGGAAATCATTTATTGTTAAAAGGAAACAAGGATGTGACTGCATGGGAGCAAGAGGTGGGCGTTGTAATCAGCTGTATTGTGGCGAGCACTCCAACAGATTCATCGGCTCATCACCATCTATTGCATAGGAATGTAGAATTGCTGATGCTACTTTGTGTTATTCTGCTATTTATTTGAGACATTGTAGTCGAGACTGTGAGGCTGATGCATATGTGTGAAGGCTTTCTCCTGGTACACTTTGGGGGGTGGGGGGCAGTCCTCCCAGAGTGTTGTTTTGCATACTTGTAGGGGTAGTGCCTCCTGAATGTTGGCTTTGCCCCCCCCCCCCAAATACTTTCGCATTTTAACATTGGACCTTATGGGGTGTGCCCCCAATTCATTTGGGCGCTCCCATTGCCTCCATGCATTGTGCACCGCAAATAATTTTCGGAACTCAACGCCCGTGCAGATCTCCCAATGATGATTTATCGTTTGTTCCAAGCCCCCATATTGTCAGACTTCTTCTATCTAAAGTCGTCCCACTGTCCCTCAGCGATCCTTCATTAAGTGGAGTTGCTCTTTAAAATATGCAAAATACACTAAGAACTAAAAAGAAGATGGAGCTTTTACCAAAAGGTAGAGTAAGGTTGGAACCAGCCAGTGCAACAGACTAATGAAAGAACAAAGCCACCCCCGCCCTCAAAAAGTAATTGTTCCCCCTCCCCGACACTTATCTTGAATCGACTGCCAGTGTGTATGCAAGTAAGCTCATGCCCGACTCTGTCAACAGGGGCATGGTGAATACACTGAAATTCCCGAGGAAAAGGAGTTCTTCGAGATTCCTAAGAAATCGGAAAATGTCGTTTGCCATTTCTATCGGGACGATTTCTTCAGATGCAAAATTGTCGATAAACATCTAGCCATCCTGGCAAAGAAACACATGGAAACAAAGTTTGTGAAGATCAACGCCGAGAAGTGTCCGTTCCTCACACGTGAGTACAGCGTATGTTACGTTGCGTAAGTACATACGTTATTGTTGCGTACAACGTATGTACTTCGTACTTTACGCAACACGTAACGTATATGTCGTGCTTTTCCTTGGAGGGAAATGCATCCACTGGTCGCTAGGGTTGGATTTGCATTTTATAATCCTGAATGTGGAAAGGAAACTGTATCGGGCTACAGTTATCGAGTGGGCTATCGAACATGGAGAGGATATTTTTCTTCAAACCATGGACATCAGAATCTCAGGTTACACTTTCAAGCGAATCTTGGACAGTTTATGATGGAGCAGTTCATTGTCATACAGCATAACCCAGCCTTCAACTGAGAAAGAGAAAAAGACGGGTAATTTTCTGGTGAGGGTAGGGATCATCTAGGGGACGAGTGGTCTAGGGGTCAGATGCTCGTCTCACAATCGAAAGATTGTGGGTTCGAGTCTCACCTGTCGCTACTCTTCGCCTACGACCAATCGGCGTGAGAGATTGGCGACGCGAAATGACTCAACAGTCGACGTGTCGTAAAACCAATAACCAACCGAGGGTAGTGATCTGGATGCTAAAAATCCAGCAACAGCCTATTTGTCCAACCCTGTTGGTAGCTGCACTATATAGCATGTTGCAGCATCATTGTGCACAATGATGCTGCACAATGTGTTTAGCACATGTGAGCCCAGTACTGTCCGCAATGTTTTATTTTGTATATAACCGAAATTGCGCATAAATAAATGTGTTGATTGTGTGGTGAGTGTGTGAATTTCAAGCCAGTGGACAGTCAAATTTAGGTGACGTTCCTGCTAAATTGAGCATGATAGATCCATTGGATGGTCGAAACGGGCGAAAGCTACGACTGGCTGCATGACCACTGCAGCCGATGCGCCCCTACCCCCCCCCCCCAGAAAGCTACGGCTTGAATTGGATTGACGCAGAAATAGGTTCTTCCCTTCGCATAATGTACGGTTGGAGCCACTTTTTCTGCTGTAAATGGAGATGAATGAAGCACTGAAAGTTTATTTGCAAATATCACAGATTAAGCTCACCGTTGGTAATTTTTCCATTTTCGAGGAGAAGTAGGAACATCATTTTACGTATGAAAATCGTGGATAACGTTGTACATTTTATTTGTGTGGGAAGATGCAAGGTTTATGCAAAGGAATGTATACAAGGAAGCAAGGAGATATTAAATCCCGCGTCGATGCTTACTAAGACAGCTGTGTGTGATTATGGTTTTTCACGTAGCCTTCCTGTGCTTTTATTGAATAAGTTTTGCAATGATCACTTAATTTTGTATGCAGAAACCATGTGGCAGCTCCCCTTAAACAACTGATTGTCATTGCTCGTAATTCCAGAACGGTTGAAGATCAAGACGTTGCCTACGATTGCTTTGGTGAAAGATGCCAAGACTAAGGATTACATCGTCGGCTTTTCTGATCTCGGCAACAACGATGAGTTTCCCACTGACCTGCTAGAGTGGAGGATAGCACAGGTATGGCAGCCGTTAGTCCAGTATAGTATTTACATCATTTGGACTTCCCAGCTTGAAGTTCGTTTTAAGTTCCACGGTCTGGGTTTTATGGGTCTGTTCCCGCGCCCTCAACTCGAACGGGTTGAGCGTCAATTTTTTATTCCGGTTGTTCCCGTGCCTCACTCGTAATTGGTTTACCCTCATCAAACCTCCACTGGATGAGAAGAACCTAATCCGGCCGGTCGGCGGATGAAGAGACACAAACTCGGAATGTGTGCCACAACAGTTCCAAAAGAAATTGAACCTGACATGGGCCAGGAGCACAGTCCTTCGGTCGTATATTTCGGACTCCATTTAGTTTAGAGCTTTTTACAAGAAATCCAAGAAGCATGGAATATGTGATGAATATGAGCAGTCACCCATGATTTGCGTCACCAGGTACACAACAGTGTCTGAAGTACACTTCGGGAACATCCACTGCGCAACTGGGAATCGTAACTGGACGTTTTAAATTTGATGGGTACATTGTAGTTCCAGACGTAGGTGTTTATTTGCATGCATTTGAGGGGATATGCTTGCTAGCAAGCATCCATGCTTTTTGTTTGTATGCATGAAGGTATCAGGAGCGGATACAGGGGCTGCATGTGCCCTCCACGTGGGAACGTGGCTTCCCTGTTATTATTGGGGGGGGGGGGGAAGACAGCATTGAGGGGCACTTGTCCCCTCAAAAATTTATGAAACAACACCCCTGCTCTAGCGGGTAAAGGTGGAGTCTCGAGTACACCGTACTACTCGAGTGCCCATCGCTAAGCGGGTTGTTCGGCCCAAGGCAGGAAAGGCATCCATTCGGTTTGGTGAAGTGCAGCACCTTCCCCAAATATTCTATCGAATGAGAGCGTCCAGGGACCTTTCACAGCAGCGCCCCTCCGAGGAAATGGTGCCCCCCCCAGACGAGTACCGGCCTCCCCCACCCTTAAAAAGTTTTGGATTCGCCCATGGAATGAATGCTTTTTGGGCTCCTGAAGCGGCATAAGCCATCGCCATCCACCATGTGTCAGGTTCCCGGTCCGAGTCGGAATCAGAAAACATAGCTTCCAACATGTTTTATTCATCCTCCAATAGCTGCTGCACAATATGGGCCATTGGGCTCTCACGACAAACAACAAATATATCACTCAATAAAAATATCAACACTGTTACGTGCAATACCGGAACAAGCAACAGAGAATGCCACGGCTTTGCATATTTGCGCCAAATAGCACCACAGCCATACCACCGCCAACAGCTGATTGCAGGACTCTACCGTTCGTTCCCGTGCCTCGACCGGGAGCATGTCTTCTGGTTGGAGCTAAACCTTTTCCGGTTGAGGGCGCGGGAACAGACCTTATATGTGCAAGCGTGAGCCTCTCCAAACGTACGCGATTTGCAGAACTCCACTGAAACCCGACTCAATCGCATTCTTCCCCTTTTGCAGCTCTTTCTAGCTCAACAAAGCTTCCAGTTAGTCCCAAGCAAACAGTCAAACGATGATAATTACACCATCACGTGTTGTGCATGTAGTTGGTGCGCCCAAGGTAGTTCTCAAGTTCTCAAGTAGACTGCTTTGACAACATCAGAATACATTCTTCTCGATACATTTTTTTTCGTCCGACATTAACTTCAGTTGGGTCAATGGCACTGCGGGACAGTGGGTGTTTCGTGTTTGGCTGTGGGGATTTTTGTGAACACGTGGCGCCGCCTATCGCCACGTGGCTCGTGCGACTCCGGCACGTGTGTTTGGCTGTGAGACGTCCCGTACGTGGTGCCGCCTGTCGCCACGTGGCCCGT
Source organism: Ashinkailepas kermadecensis (assembly GCA_034440615.1). Taxonomy (NCBI): domain Eukaryota; kingdom Metazoa; phylum Arthropoda; class Thecostraca; family Neolepadidae; genus Ashinkailepas; species Ashinkailepas kermadecensis. The sequence goes on along the minus strand of JAOTOM010002064.1, from coordinate 65,738 downwards.
GCGACACCGGCACGTGTCGACCCGCGGATCTGACAGGATGCCGTGCACCAGGCGGGGGTGATCGACTACAGCGGGGACCTGATGGTGCCGCCGGACCCCGCCGACCGCAGGAAACACGTCACACAGAAGAAGAAGACGATCCGCGGCCGGCAGGACTCTGACTCCGACTCCGACTAGTGGCTGCTGTGGTCGTCCCGTGGTCGTGCTGGTCAATATCCAGCAACACGCAGTGCCCCGGCCTCCGACACACAGGTCCCAACCTCCGACACACAGGTCCCAATCTCCGATGCAGGTCCCGATCTCAGACACACAGGTCCCGACCCCCGACACACAGGTCCCCACCACCGACATAGGTCCCGACTTCCGACGGAGGTCCCGATCTCAGGTACATAGGTCCCGACCTCCGACACACAGGTCCCCACCACCGACATAGGTCCCGACTTCCGACAGAGGTCCCGATCTCAGGTACATAGGTCCCGACCTCCGACACATCAGCCCGGCCTCTGACATACTGACCCGGCCTCTGGCACACCAGCCCGGCCTCTGACACACCAGCCCGGCGTCTGACACACCAACCCGGCGTCTGACACACCAACCCGGCGTCTGACACCAACCCGGCGTCTGACACACCAGCCCGGCATCTGACACACCGGTCCGGCATCTGACACACTAGCTCGGCCTCTGACACACCGATCCGACCTCCGACACACCATCCCGGCCTCTGACACACCTCCCGACCTCTGACACACCAGCCCGGCCTCTGACACATCAGTCCAGCCTCCGACACACCGACCAGACCTTCGACACACCAGCCCGGCCGCTGACGCACCAGCCCGGCCGCTGACACACCGGCCCTGCCTCTGACACACCGGTCCGACCTCTGACACACCGGTCCGGCCTCTGACACACCGGCCCGGCCTCTGACACACCGGCCCGGCCTCTGACACACCGGCCCGGCCTCTGACACACCGGCCCGGTCTCTGACACACCGGCCCGGTCTCTGACACACCGGCCCGGTCTCTGACACAGCGGCCCGGCCTCTGACACACCGGTCCGGCCTCTGACACACCAGCCCGGCCTCTGACACAGCGGCCCGACCTCCAGCACACAATTCCGTCACCCGCGTCGCTCCGGTCGTGACGCCGTTGTCTTGGCTGCGTGGCCGCCGACACTGGGATGTCGGTCGTGTGAAGCAGCGCAGATGGAGGTCTGGCGGGCGGGCTATCACCCGTCAAGGCCGACCATGGCCGGGGTGTCGACTGGAGGAAGACGTCTGTTGCGGCGGTGTGTAGACTGGAGGAGGACATCTGTTGTGGCGGTGTGTTGACTGCCGATATACCGGATCTGGTGCTGACTTGTGGTGCCGGCGGAGGCTGTGATTGCCGGTGATCTGCTGAGGCGGTGTGCCGAACTCGGTGGCCAAGCGTGCTGGGACTATGGGACTATGTGTCGCTGCTACGATCACATTCGTCACGGCCTGTTGTGACGTTAGCCGTCCAACTGTATGACAGTACCGTGTCGACCACAGCAGGACAGATTTAGTTTGCGCACACACCGCATGAAAATGACCGTATTCAAGAGACTGACATTCCGCGAATGAGTACGAATTCGTATAACAGCACACCTGTCACTCACCACTAACTCGTTAACTGTGCAGCTGTGGTAGTTGTGTTAAATTGATGATGCTTGTTGTTATTAGTTTAATTCTTAACGCATTTATTGTTCCATAAGCACTTCTTTTTATGCCTACGGGCGTGCCTCTTGCCGATTACACGTAGTATGCGGTGCATAAATACACAAATGTGTCATTGACGCCAATGAAGAATCTGAACATCCCCCGACGAGGCACCACCTTTCCGTGGTGGTGGGGGGGGGGATTGCGTGCCTCAAGGAACCGGTGGCAAGACCACCAGGAAGCCGGGGAGGTCAGACGAAGAGTGCCTTACACGTCCTTCCATCCATACCCCCCATTCCAATGCCCATCTCATCTCGGCGTCCATGTCCTTCACCTGGCCCTGCAACACCAACTCTCCCTATCATGAGCAGGTAGGACAACTTCCCCGGTCCTGCCCATCAGCTCAGTTTTATCGGGGTAGCCGCACCCCCTCGGTCCGCTCCCCGGGGTTGACGGAGTCCTGGAGGCTGAGGTCCCCCGTCGCACGGTGCTAGTTGTGACGGGGGACCAACACGCCTCTTTGGTCCCGATATCCCGGAGGGGTGGGCGGGCCCGTAGGGCCCCATACGGGTCAAGTGACTAGCCGCCTCGGGCCGGGGACCTGGGATTCTTCCCAGTGTCTGCCGGCTCGGCCGGCTGGGTCAAGGGGTGGTGTCTCTCTCCCGGCCGGGCGAAGACGCCGCCTGCCCCGTATAGCTCCTCGGGCGCCTGGCGTCCTCCCGTCTGCGGGACCCAGGCCCCCCCCCTCCCCCCCCAGTTAGGCCCCGATGTGGTGGGGCGCCCGAGGAACCGAAAACTAACAACACATGGCAACAACAGCACTAAAAAAAAAACACTCCTGGTCCCTCTCGTGAGGGCCAGACCACCTGCTCAGACAAAACCAACACGTTTTCCGCTACTCTGCGGGTCCTCATTCTTCGAGGGAAAACACTCTTGCTTCTTTATCCCCCTTTCAAAGACGTAATGGATGCGACCGGTTTGGAAGAATTATTCGATGTTAGAAGCTGAAGGATGGAGGGTTGGAGGTGCAGTTTGCGGTAGCGGAGGACGCAGAGAGAGCGTTGTCGATGACCAAGTTTGTTTAGTGTGCGAAAGGGTGGCAAGAGGGTAGACGAAATTATTCCAATCTATGTAGAACTCCATAAAATCAAGAACTTATCGAGAGGTATCATCAACTGTTTTGATTTGAGAGATGTACCAGAGCAAGAGATCGTTGATGGACTAGCAGAATTTGGAGTGACTGGAGCGAGAAAGTTGAAGGTGACAAGGGGCGCAGAGATGGCCACCACTAACAACATCGTACTAACATTCAATACGAGCGATCTTCCTCTTGAGATTCGTGTGGGATACGTCCGGGTTAAGGTTAGTATTTTCTTTCCCAACCCGATGAGATGCTTTAACACGCGCCCTGGAGGGCCTCTGATAATTACGCGCACTGGAGGGGGGGGGGGGCGGATTCCGCCCCCCCCCTAAGATTTCGGCTCCTAGTAAAGCTGGAGGAACGAAATTCGCAGGGTGTATGGGCACGGTAGTGAACTCTATTGTGTGCAATTTTCGTCACCTTAGGTCAATATCTTCAAGGTCAAATGAGGTCAGATTGGCAAAATTTTCCGGTTTTGCGTGGCTTGGCTTGTCATCGTTATGGATCGCTGTGATTGTGTTTAAATGCTCAAAAATGGGCATCAATGATGTTTTGGACATTACTAATGATGCAATGCAGATGCTAGACCCAACATTTGACCTCAGGTCACCTATATAGCACCACTTTATCAGGTCAGTTACCTGTTCCGGTTACCGGAACCGACCGCCCGCCCGACTGCTCCGTCGGGCAGCTCGGAGCAATCGGCTTCGTGAAGAAGGGAGTGAAGTACATGAATAAAGTATGGAAACGCAATGACAAACAGTACAAATGACAACCAGTAGTGCATTTATGGCAACATTCCAGTTGATCAAGTTTGGTTCCATTAACCTGTCATGAACTTGACCTGACTTGACCTTGGTGACCTAACATGACCTTGAAACTATACAGCATATCAATATGCATCAAACAAGTCCCTAGTGTTGCCTAGAACACTTCCCTTTTGTCAGTATACTGGGAGCGCATCTGCGCCGATTTTTGTGGTCTGGCGCTATAACATTTTTTGACTTTAGCGGCCCCTAACTTGACACATTTTCGGCCGATTTCCATTTTTCTTGCTTTAAACGACGCGCCGTTCATTTTTAAGCAGGTACACCGAAAATCGCGTATATCGACCGGTAAAATCTGCAGTTATTTGCGAAAAACCGGAGGGATGGGCGGATTTCGCCCCCCCCCTCCAGTGCGCGTGTTAAATGCCAGAAATTTGGCCACACAAACCCGTATTGCCGCAATTGCCCTGTATGTGGCAGGTGCGCCTCCCACGATCACGGAGGTGAACATTGCACCTCTGAGAGCCCCCGTTGTACAAACTGGCTCAAAACAGGACTCCCACTCTTCTTATGACATGACTTGCCCGATATACATAAAGGAGAAAGAAATTATTGCAAGCAAACAAACACAAAGAGTAACCTTCCGGGGGGCTAGAGATATATATGAACACACACCGCAAAATCACATACGCATCAAAAGCCAAAAATCATACGTTGATTCCGCAACATTCTCAGCCCGACAAGGCTTCTGAGCTCATCTCCCAAACGATAGCCCTACTTTGCTCCTTTGGAGTGCCCCTTACGCTACCTGCAAGGGACAGGCATCCAACCCACGACTACGTCGAGACCACCGAAACCCCACCCACCATGAGTGAACAAAGCCCTGCACATGACACCACCGAGATGGCAGAGCGCGCTGTTTCGTCGCCAAGGGTCCCGGAAGCCGCAGTTACGCCACCCGTTACAGAGCGGGCTCCAGAAGAGTGGCATCGTGCCCAGCGGACTAAGAGGCCCGTCAAGACCTCTACTATCTTCGAATCCTTACCCGCCATACCCACCGACCCCACTCCCATCCAGCTTATCGCTGCACCATCCAAATCCACGCTAATCCCCCCACCCCCACCAACCCTCTCAGATCCAAAGACCGGACGTGCTACGGTTCAGGTGCGCCCTGGAGCCCCGGATTTAGGAGCGCAGGGTCGCACCGCCCGACATATGTCGACGTCCTCGAGCTCGAAGCCTGAGGGCCAGCACTCATTAGCGACTCCTCACTCTTCACCATTACCCGCGGCGGTCATGAGACCGCCGGAGATACCCACCGTCGAACCGTACACCCCCCAATATCCTCCCCATCCCCGAATCGCGCTACGAAGCGTGCTCTTCCCGGTGTTGTGTCACCAAGTGAGTTTGGGAGCCCGCGCTCACGGCCAAGAAGCCAAGACCCCCCGACTACAAGACCATGACTTAGGCACTCTTGGCCTTTTACGCTCTTAGCTTAGGACTCCCTCTTACATTTACTGACAAATGAGTATTATTTTACAATGGAACTGTAGAGGTTTGAGAACTATTAATAACGAATTACAACATATTTTACACCGCCGTACACCGTCCGTAGTATGCCTACAGGAGATCGAGCTCTCCTGGTGCTCCCTTTTATCTAAGAAACTGCTCTGTTTTACGTAAGGACGTCATCACCCACACTGTGGCACATGGTGGTGTACTTGCCGTCCACCACTCAGTCCCCTTCCAACAAGTACACCTTAGATCAAATATCCAGGCCGTCGCTGCTCGGATAATAGTTAACCGACGTGTTACCACCATATGCTCCATATACTTACCTTCAGGAACAATCTTTCCACTTGCAGAACGGTCGCAATTGGTAGATCAGCTCACTCCCCCGCTGATTTTATGTCGAGATTTTAACGCCCATCACCATGTCTGGGGCTCAGCGAATACTACCAGTCGCGGACGTGCATTGGAACAAATTATCCGGAATTTTCCTCTTGGTATTCTTAACTCTGGAACTCCAACACATTTTACACTACCAACAGGACAGACCTCCGTGCTGGACCTCACGCTTTGCAGCCCTGAACTTTCTCCCTGTTTAGAGTGGTCGGTGGATGATGATCCAGGTACGAGTGACCATTTTCACGTTTGGACACGCTTCATTCATGTAGTGGAAGCTGGTCGACGACCCCCCAAGTGGATTTTTACAAAAGCTGACTGGAGTTCCTTTCAGGCCGATGTCGAGGGGAGACTTGGTGAGTGCTCCGAAGGATTCCTGCCCATGGAGGCGTTTACAGCCGCAACGTTGCAAAGTGCCCTGCAATATATTCCTCGTTCGTCGGGCATGTCACGTCGCGTACCAGTCCCTTGGTGGTCGGATAAGTGCCGAGATGCATTGCGTGCCAGGAAGAAGGCATTCCGTGTTTTTAATCATGACAGCTGTATGGCGAATCTAGTAGCTTTTCGCAAGGCAAGGGCACAAGCGAGACGCACAATTGCCGATTCCAAACGGCAATCGTGGAAAGCATACGTCAACACATTGAATCGCTCCACCTCGCTGTCATCGGTGTGGTCCCGCATCAAACGTATTTCCGGAAAACTTACCTGCACCCCACTCCCCACACTGCACGTAGGTGGTCAAGATATTATTAACCGAAGGATGTCGCCAACGAGATTGGACGGGCCTTCTCCGAACGATCGAAAAATAAAAACAGTCAACGTTTCTCGGCATGCAAAGCCCGGTGCGAAGCACTACCCCTTGATTTTACAACAGATTCTATCCACTACAACAATCCATTTTGTATTACCGAACTGACTGCTGCGATAAGCACTCTTAGGAACGTAGCAGAGGGACCCGACACCCTACACAGTGACATAATTAAACATCTCCCGACAACAGCTTTAAATACACTTCTGCAAGTGTTCAACAAAATGTGGGAAACGGGTATATTCCCATTGACATGGCGGAGGGCGCTTGTCGTCCCTATCTGCAAGCCAAACAAAACTGGGAAGGACCCACTTCACTATCGATCCATTGCATTAACCTGTTCTCTTTGCAAATTGTTTGAAAAAAATGGTAAACTTGCGACTCATGTGGTTTTTAGAACGCAACCATGTGCTCACCTCTATACAGAGTGGCTTCCGCGGACACCGTAGCACATTTGGCCATATTTTAGCTCTTGATTCCGTTGTACGCCTGAGTTTTATGAAACGATGTCATACCGCTGCCATATTTTTCGATGTTGACCGCGCCTATGATACCGCGTGGCGTCATGGTATCCTCATGAAGTTGCACCGAATTGGCATAAGAGGCCCGATGGGGTTGTTCTTGACGATATTTTTTTAAACTAATAGAACGTTTCGGGTCAGAATAGGTGGCTACCTCTCTGACACCTTCCAGCAGATTTATAGGGTTCTGCAGGGAAGTGTATTGAGTGTGACTTTATTCGCCATTGCTATAAATGATGTGGGTGATACACTGCCAACATCTGTAGGACAAGCACTATTCGTAGATGATTTTACAGTGTGGTTCTCCTCTCGTACGGTGCGGACGGTGCAAAGGCAACTCCAGTTAACTGTAGCGAAATTGAGGGAGTGGTGTGATAAAACTGGTTTCACTTTATCCACCTCAAAGACTACCGCTGTTCATTTCTGCCGCAAACGCCGTTGCGCAGACCCAACGATAAAGATGAACGGTCACCTCATACCTTTCAGATCGGTCGTCAAGTTCCTTGGTGTCTGGATGGACCGCCATGTTACGTACAAAATTCACATCACTGACCTTATCAACAAATGCACCAAAGGTCTTCAGGTAATGAGTACCGTTTCTAGGTGTTCATATGGGGCTGACAGATCAGTTTTACTTCTCATGTACCGATCTCTCATACGTTCTAAAATTGACTACCGGTGTTTTATCCATGACGGAGCGTGTGATACCTACAAGCACCGACTTGATGTCATCCATAACACAGCCCTTCGAATAGCCACTGGAGCTTTTCGCACTTCACCATCAGACAGTGTTATGGCAGAGGTGGATGAACCTCCCCTTGCGCTGCGCCGCAGGTTATTGGTAGCCAGATATGCGTGTAAGGTCGCCCAAAGCCCAGAGCATCCAGCATACCAGTGGGTATTCCAGGGATCTTCGATGCCATGTCAATCGTCTCGCAGTCAGCATGTCTTACCGTTTTGCTGGCGCATTGCCTCGACGCTGCGTAGCTGCAACATCAGACCTGGTTGTGTGCCTGGTTGTGTGGCACGTACTGCTATTTCGACTACCCCTCCATGGCAGGTTGTCCAACCACAAATCGATATTACTTTGTCACACTAAAAAAATGCGATGTAAGCACAGCAGAGTTCCGAATGATGTCCCTTAAGAAAATACATTAATACCGTGACTTCTCCCGGACTTAACGGACGGTTCCAAGTCTGAGTTTGACCTAGGCTGTTCCTACGTCAATCGATCCCATACTGACTCTTTCTGCTTACCAAAACATGCATCCATTTGTACTGCTGAATTGTATGCCATTTTGAAAGCTGTTCGTTTTATACAAAATGATCAGACCTCAAAGCACGTTGTTTCCACCGACTCCCTGAGCAGCCTTTTAGCAATACAATCATTTATTCAAGATAACCGACTTATTCGCAAAATTCTACGAGTTGTAGAATTGCTAGCCGGAATGGGTAAGACTACTGTCTTCTGCTGGATCCCCAGTCACATTGGGCTGGCTGGAAATGAAGCTGCCGACATCGCGGCAAAAGTCGCTATCAGCAGTGGTCGCACCGTTTCTCTACCACTTCCTCCAAGCGATCTCTACCCATATATATCATCATTTATATGATCAGAATGGCAGCGAGTCTGGAGTTCGAAGTGTAGCAAACTAAGTGTCCTGAAGCCGACACTAGGGCGGTGGTGGTCCTCGCATCGGGTAAATCGATGGGAAGAAGTTGCGCTCTGCCGTCTGAGAATAGGACATACCTTAGCCACACACCGCTACTTAGTGTTTGGAGGTGACCGACCCTTATGCCCACGCTGTTCTGCCTTGCAGTACACTATGTCATTGTAGCATGTTCAACACTGTAACCTTTACGCCGTCAATACTTTGGAAGAGCAAGCACCGACTACTTGGTATGCTTCTGGGTGCCGACTCTGATGTCGTGAGTCCGGTAACATCTTTACTTTTCTTTGACACGCAAACTTTGATGTGATATATCGTCCTTGAGAACAAATATTCTACCTCCGCTAATGATGATTTAAAGGATATAACGTTTTAGTTTCTCTCTAACCATTGTTATGGGCACAAAATGACCTTGCTGTCGACGTGCCCCTAAACATCAATTCATCATCATCATCAAGAATCTGAACATGGTACGGATGTAGTAAGGAGAAGTTTAGGATGTAATCTATGAGATGAGTGCAGAAGCTTCGGAACAAGAACTTTGTATGGTAGAAATTCTATTCGTGTGAATTAAAAAAGGTAAATATGAGAAGTTCCGCATGCGCGGCTTAATGCAAAAAACAACTTTAATTGGGTAACTTTCGCAAGTCTGAGTTCGACATCACCGAATCTGAATCTTGTTAGTTCGAACGGGCTGAAGCTACAGTCTTAAGTGGATTGGCACCAGGCATGGCTTTCATTTGCATAAGGTGCGGATAGTGTCTTATGTACTGCTGTAATTGGATATAAATGAAGAGCCGAAAGTATATTTGGAAATGTCACAGATAATTGACCTCCCCTGTCAAGAAAGTTTTGCTATTTTACTGCATCAAGTAGAAATGTTGTGACAGGAAAAACCGTACCCGAGTAAAATATTTTATTTGTTGTGGAAATATGCGACACCAATGGAATGGAAAGTTTACGGGTGGGGGCAATGAAAATGGCACTGACATGATGGGAAGTTTGGGATGCAATCTATTTGAGTGAGCTTCGAATGCGAAAGCTTTGAAATGAAAACTTCGATTGGTAGAAGTTCGTATGATTTATGTGTTAGTAAATTTGTGTTAGTAAGTTCAGCATACGAGGCTTAATGCGAAGAGTTGAATGGGTAAGCTTTCGCGGGACTAAGTTCGACATCGCTGAATATTAATCCTCAAAGGTCTAAGCTGCACTGGGAGTGGGATCACTGTACTGCACTAGCACTGGGATCGGATCGTGTTGTAGCGAGATGTGGGCTTTCAGGGTGTCAGGGTTTAGGAGGCCTATGGGCCCTCTGATGAAATTTTGGAATGTTCAATTGCAAATAATGGCCGTCCACCGTTTGCTTTGCCTCTAACTTGGGTTCCAATATCACAACCGGCGGCATTACCGAGTCCTCCCACGACCAATCGGCGTGAGAGGTTGGCGACGCTATGTAACCTAGCGGTTGAATGCGTCGTAAAAGAACCCAAGGGTCTTCTTCATGTCTATAACGTGAAATTCAGGAATCCCTGTGTCGGAAACCATCCAAGTTCAGTAGGGTTCATGTGCTACTTAGGCCTGTGGGTTATATCGTTCAACAACACATGCAATGTCAAAGGGCATTGGTTTCAGTTTCAGCCTCTAATTAGCATTTCACTTTCCCTCACCTTTTCGGATGGTGCAGGTGGTGCAATTTCTGTCTAACAAGTATCCACTGCGTAAATGAGGTGAACGTAATCGCCATATGAAAGGGTTTCCGGCGTAAATTCTCCCGATCAAGGGAACAATGATTTTGTTCTGCTGCCGCTTAATAATTATTGCAATATTTTATACCACCATTTCTCCACCAATAAAGTTTTCCAGTCGACTTCCAGTTTGTGGATTTTTCGAGCACTCCGAAACGCTTTAGCTGATCATGACTATTTTCAGCGAAACTATTTGTATCTTTATTTCAGGTGGTCTTGAAGACGCATAAAGTATGTATGTATAAAGAAAATTTTGTGAAATTGGCTATGCCCTCTAGTTGAATGTGGGGAATCTCTGCTATAAAGCACTGGCTACACTCGCGGTGGTGATAGTTATTTCGCACACGCCCACGGATCTGCAAACTGCGCGATAGATGCGTCATTTCCGCCCATTGTCGCTGCCATCTGGCTCGGGAGCAGCCCACTCGCTCTGATCTATCAATTGTGTGTGGTGACATTGGCCGCTTCCACAATTGGCGGCTGAAGTCGACACCGTTTGTCTGGCCCGAGATCAGTTGGCGCCGCTTCCGGTCAGGTCCACACGGAGCGCGCTGCGGAGACGCGAGTCTGTATGACGGCGTTGGGTCTGGAGATCGGGATTTTATGGCGCAGCACTGTGGTGGAGACCCAACTTTTGTGAACCATCACCAGGGTGGAGATCCGACCCTTGTGTTCCAAACCTGACCCAACTCTTGTGAGCTCGCTGGCGATGGAGCAGACTTTTGTGGTACGAGGCTCAGTGACGTTCCTAGGATTTGCACTAGGGGGTGGGAGGAACAGATTTAGAGGGCCCATTTTTAAAGTCCCCGGATTTCGACCACTGTTTTTTTTAAGGGGCCTGTTTTTTATTTCTTACACAAATTAATCAGTAACCCACTTAGTTGTCCTGTGGATGTGGCCCAATCCGCTACCGTCGTTTCTGAGTCACCGAATTTCAACCCTAACCCCCATCCTGTTCGAAAGCTTTTCTTTTGGTATCCCTTTATAAGTCACCCCACACTGCTGAAATTACACCTGTATAAATCACCTAATGTAACGTTTTCCAATTTCAGACATTCCAGTTAATTACGTCAGGTCGCCCGAATGTCAATATTCGTGCACGTGTACTCGCCTTGCGCCTTCGGAACATTCGCCACACTTCGTGCGGTTCTCCGGTTTCTGTTAGGCCTCCTACGTTTTGCAAATTGCTGCCACATGATAGTCTTGTGCAATATTTGGCGTGTGTAATGCTTCGTATGGAGGTTCGCTGGGAAAATTCGATTAATTTCATTAGATGATTAGTTTTCTTCCCACATTTTTTGGTGGTGAAAAAAATAAGGATACCCGCTGAGCTTTGATGCACCTCATCTCTTCGTTTAAATACCCTTCCAGATTGGCTACCGAGCCGTGGCCCAAGCTTGGTGTTCTTTTCTGGATCCGTTGTGTTTTTCTTCGTCTACGGACGTGTTTTAGTGCTCCACCAAATATATTATGGGCCCGGCACATTTTTGAGACCCCGGCTTTTTTTCAGAGTTTTGTTGCTTTTTGGGCACCGACGATACTTCCGAGGTTCCGGTGCGTTTTCAAAGACCCCGATGTGTTTATTTACTGTCCGTTCTTTTTGTTCCTTGTTTCTTGTAGTTCCATGTCGCTTTTTTAGGGCTGGCCAGTTTTCAGTCCCCCATGCTGTCTCATAGCCTCGGTGTGCTTTGACGGCCTCCGTTGTGTTTTTTTTAGAGCTTCCAGTGTGTTTATTTAGTGCTGCAACGCATGTTTAAGGCCCTGCCGCTTTTTGTGAGACTCTGTATACTTTGAAGGGCCCGGTGCATTTTCGGCCTCCCGTTGTGCTCTTATGGTCTTGCTGTGGTTATTTGGGACTCCTGACGCACATTTGTGGGATCCCATCTCGATTTTGGGGTCTCCGGCATAATATCTCGAGGTCCGGGCGGGGTATTTTGGGGTCTCCGGTATAATATCTCGGGGTCCGGTCGGGGTATTTTGGGGTCTCCGATATAATATATCGGGGTCCGGGCGCGAGTTTTCCGGCATAGTCGCGAGGTTTCGGGGATGGGGACCGGACGGCTTTCTGGGCTACACACAATTTCTGGTGCGTTCCGAATTTTGTCAAGTCTGATTGGACTGATCTTTTTTGTCGGGCCCCTGGCGCCATATTTAGGTATCCCGCCACGATTTTTCGAGGTCTGGTGTGTTTTTTTGGCCATACGCGACATTTGAAGGCATCTGGTGGTATGTTTCGTGCTTCTGACTTTTTGGGCCGCGATGGGTTGTGGCCATCGACGACAATTTGTGGAGCCCCGAGGGGAAGTGTTGATGCCCCGACCATAATTTGTGGCGCTGCCGACGGGAATTTTGGATCCCCAGCGTGATTTTGGGGTCCCGGCGCAAATTTCCTGGCTCGGTGAGAGGACTTTTTTTTGGTGCCTGCTGTATTTATTTGAAACCTACTACGCGAATTATGGGCCCTCGACGCAAATGTATGGGTCCCCTGAGTGATTTTTGGGGATCCTGGCGCGGTTCTTTGAAGCACACCCCTTCAGGAGTGGTGGGGGTATTTTCCTCTTTGGTACGCCGCTGCGGCTGATCAGGCGAGTTTTGTTTTTGCAGCCGATGGAACCCTTCAGAGTGGAAAGGCCCTTCAGAGAACTTTCTTTCGGGACCTGTTCTACATTTTCCGGTGCTCGGGTCGATTCGATGAACGTTTTGGATCCCCAGTGTTATTTTTAAAGGCATTGACGCGGCTTTTTTGGATCTATATGCAATTTGTGGGTCCTCGTCGTCATTTGTTAGGTTCTCTAGCGCGAGTACTATTGGCCTCAACACGTTTTTGGGGCCCAACACGTGTTGGGTTCCCTTAGAGCGATTGTTGGGACCCCATAATGATTTTCCATGTCCGGACTGTTCTTTTCGTTGCCCCGGCTTCATTTTTTGGGGGTCATTCCGATGAGACTAATGGTGCCCGGCGCGACCTGTCGAGCCCCTAGCGTGATTTTCTGGGTCCCAGGCGCGACTTTCTGGTCACCCTAGGCTCAGCGTGATTTCAGGGGCCCAGCCCGACTTTGGGGAATTCACGTCGTGATTTTCAAGAACCCCGGCATGAAATTTTTCGGTCCCAGCGTGATTTTCCGGGGCCCAGGCCGTCTTTTTGGCCCCAGTCGTGATTTCAAGTACCCCGGCACGACTCTTTTGGGCCGACGTAATTTTTAAGGGGCCTGGTGCGAGCTTGTGTGGCCCCCAGCTTGATTTTCATGGGTTCCGGTCCGACATCGTGGGATCTAGCGCGAGTTTGAGGGGCCCAGTCTAGACCTTTTGGGACCCAGCGTGTTTTTCAGGGGCCCAGCCCGTCTTTTTGGGCCACAATGTCCTTTTTCATGGGCCCGACGAGACTTATTTGGTCCCCAGCGTGGCTTCCAGGGGTCATGGCCCGACCTTTTGAGGCCCCAGCGTGATTTTTCGGGGACACGGTATGACTTGAAGCCCAGCGGTATTCTCAGGGGCCCGGTCCCACTTTGCAGGCCCCAACGTCATTTTTAGAGTCCCGGAACGATTTTTGGGCCCCCAATGTGATCTTCAGGGGTCTTGGTGCGATTTTTGGGGACCCAGTGGCATTTTCAGAGGCCGTGTGTGACGTTTCGGGCCCAATATGATTTTATGGACCCGGGGGTGATTTTCGGGGGCCTCAGCGGGATTTTTAGGGAGCCTGGCGCATTTGTCCGAAACCCACGCGATTCTTGGGGCCCCACAACCCTGACGCCTTGACCCAACTTGACCCAACTTTGTGAGCCACCACTGGCGTAGAGACCCGACTCCTGTGGTTCGAAACATGACACAACCCATGTGAGCCACCACCGAGGTAGAGGCCCGACTCCTGCGGTACGAAACATGACACAACTGTTGTGATCCACCGCCGAGGTCGAGACCAGGTTCCTGCGGACGGACAGCCGGCACGCGGCCATCTGGGCAGTGCAGCGGCCTGCGCCGGGACATTTGGCCCATGTCGCGCTCTCGGCCCCGACCATAAACCACTAACGAACACGACAGGTGGGCGGCGATAAACCGACACGGACCGCCGCCGTCGGGAGGCATCGGCCAGGCGGCCGACCAGCCGCCCGCAGGCTGGCTTCAGCTTTCGCTTATTCACTGAGCGCTGGTAGGCCTTTGCTGAAGGCGATAGCGCTCATACGGGTTCGTTCGGCCGACTCTTCCTCATCCATAGCCCTCATATGCTGCACGGTTTCGCTTGCTCGTTGCTAGGCCAGTGGCGATATATAGCCATGATTTGGTCCAGGGGCGATCACCTGAAGAGCCCCCACCGGGCACCTCTGACACACACAGTCCCGAAACTCCTCTGATTTCGGCCACTTTATCCATACGCGTTCAGAATGTACCTATATGACAAGCACTGGTTGGTCTCGCAGGACAACCAGTTTTATATTGGAGATGTTATAAACATATACGTAAACCCAGATTACCGCCTAGGTCACCAAAATAATGTTGGCTGTCTTTCTGATGGTGTTCCGCATTTCATCCTAGCTTGCGTATATCGGTAGTTGGCGGGGGTGGGGTGAAGGAGCAGCTTTCAAGACCCCCCACCCGTCCCGGAAAAGATGGATTTGCCGGCCAACACGGCGAGGGTAAAAGCCGATGAAGTGATGACGCATGCCTGCGTGACTTGTTAATTCTTGCCACAGTCTGCTTTTTCTTCACGCATACCTACTCATGAAGCAAACATGAAAGTTGTGATTTCATTTCACCAGCATTGCGATTACCTGAAGGGAGGTATTACTAAAGGTTAGATCCATCACGACCTCGCTGACAACGCCGTCTGTGGTACCGCACATTGGACCTGTATGATGCATGTGATGATGCTTGTGACAACTGTTCCCGGGGTGATGGCGTTTGGACACTCTAAGTCTAACGCTGAAACAAGAGCTGGCCAATGAGAGGCCACGTGGCCAGGTGACCAGGTGACCAGGTGCAGACATGACCAGGTGCAGAAAAGAAAGGAACGGGCTTTCTTTTCTGCACCTGGTCATCTTTGTTTGATATACACACATACTAAATTGTACTACTTTACCACTATGTCACACAACCTGAAGGGAAAGGTCGAAAGGGGTACCATAATTCTGAAAATAAATCAGAAACATGTTCCATAACAGGAAAATTAGGGGAAAACTCCATCGATTTTATGTTTGATATGCAATGTAAGAAGACTCAAGTCCATTTTCAGCACACAAGAACAGTAAGTTTTCCACCACAAATTTTCCGTATGAGTTGACATGACCTTAGGTCCTTCAGCCATGGTCTTAGACTAAGCCAGGTAAACGAAGGAATGCTAGAAATACAGTCTGGACCTTCGCGAATCCAACTTACTTTGCATGTTAACTGCTTACTATACATATGAAGCCATATCTTAGGTGACAAATCAACAATAGAAGATACCCTTGTAATGCAATGACCCAAAATTGTCGAAGGTCGTAGCATAACAAATCGTTGACATGAGAAATCCAATGTTGTGCTAGGCGTGGTTGCCACTCAGGTGTCAATAACCATTGGTGCCAACTTTGATCAAACTGGGAGACATGATGGTATACAATTGGCGCTGTGACGGATCGATTTGTCGTGGAATGGCCCAGTTCAAGAAGCACAATCGATTTGTCGTGGAATGGCCCAGTTTAAGAGGCACGATTGATTTGTCGTGGAATGGCCCAGTTCAAGAAGCACGATCGATGTGTTGTGGAATGGCCCAGTTCAAGAAGGACGATCGATTTGTCGTGGAATGGCCCAGTTCAAGAAGCACGATCGATGTATCGTGGAATGGCCCAGTTCAAGAAGTACGATGGGAGCACTAGAACTGAAATACAATTGACAAATAGTGTAGCACTGGAGCCAATACGACGCGACGATCGTCTCGATAATTGCGTTTCTGTCATCGGTAAACTATCGTAACTGTACTGATCAATTTCGAGGGTGGGACACGCACCATGGATATTGCATTCCTAACGGTTCTATCTCATTTGAATGAACCTTCGAGTCTCCGCGGCACTGAAAAATGGACCCAGAAATTGGAGATGCTCAATTGTTGAACTATAAAGTGCCACGTGGCTGCCAGATGATGCTGGTACTGAATGAATCGCTGTCTCACGGCCAGTCGGTATTTCCTCGGGGACTGTTCGCGATTTCTGCAATTCGGAACGAGGCATTTCACGTGGGTAGTCTAAGGTAGGTAGCTATGCCACCCACGTGAAATATGCAACTAATTTGGATCACTTAAAAGCCTGGCTGCGGACGTGTAAAAAGGTATCAAATTATAATTTTAAAAGTATGCAAGTGTCAGCCGTGAAGCCAAAGACAGCTGTAAAGCCAGTAATAACGGTAATGTTCATAGGAAATGATAACATACTCCAGTACAGTGGCACAGCCAGGATTTGCCTAAGGGCGCCCCGACCAAAAACAAATACAATGAAACAAGGGCAGGTTCTGGCGCGCGAAGCTCACCGAACATTTGGGATTTTAGGTGGAAAAAATATAACAACTTCCTGCTTGATCTAATGCATTTTTGGTTGCTAAGGTGGAGCGGGCACCGCTTCCCTTGGCTTCGCCTTTGCTCCAGCACATTCGTGACATGGTTTGTGCACTCTTTACGCATCGCAGACATTAGACGTTGGCCCTCTTCATTATTGGTATCCAATCGCAGCTGAATTCGGTGCAAGGAAAGCCGTTTTTTAGTGCATCGATGTACAGCGGGCTGATATACTCCTCAATCTGCCGGGCCTGCGGTTCGGTTCGTAATCGGATGCAAGATTCCTGATGTGACTCGAGCCATCGCATTATTTTCTGGATTGTTTCCGGTCGGATCCAAATCGAGTGTACCCGCCACCTCTCGGCTGGATCCGGATGCCCGATCTGGTGTTTATCGGTCAGATCTGTGCGCCTGTTGGCGGGGCCAGAGACCGGATCTGCTTCCTGTCGGCCGGACTAGGCTGGATCCGCTGCCTGCTGGCGGGCTCTGGGAGCCAAATCTGACGAATCACTGGAGACGACGTGGTGGCGACTAGTTATCTATATATACGGCTGGAGGAGAGCGCAGATACGCCGCCGTAAAGGCCTCGGCCCATGGCCGAATTTTCAATTACGCGGCGAATCACACCGTAAAAAGGCTGTCACCGACCAGTCGGCCGGGCGGCGCCGAGATGTGGAAATGGCGCCGCGTGTGCCGACTGTGGCCTCGTGTGCCGACTGTGGCCGCGGCCGACTGTGGCCTCGTGTGCCGACTGTGGCCTCGTGTGCCGACTGTGGCCGACTGTGGCCGCGTGTGCCGACTGTGGCCTCGTGTGCCGACTGTGGCCTCGTGTGCCGACTGTGGCCTCGTGTGCCGACTGTGGCCTCGTGTGCCGACTGTGGCCGCGTGTGCCGACTGTGGCCGCGTGTGCCGACTGTGGCCTCGTGTGCCGACTGTGGCCTCGTGTGCCGACTGTGGCCTCGTGTGCCGACTGTGGCCTCGTGTGCCGACTGTGGCCTCGTGTGCCGACTGTGGCCTCGTGTGCCGACTGTGGCCGCGTGTGCCGACTGTGGCCTCGTGTGCCGACTGTGGCCTCGTGTGCCGACTGTGGCCTCGTGTGCCGACTGTGGCCTCGTGTGCCGACTGTGGCCTCGTGTGCCGACTGTGGCCTCGTGTGCCGACTGTGGCCTCGTGTGCCGACTGTGGCCTCGTGTGCCGACTGTGGCCTCGTGTGCCGACTGTGGCCGCGTGTGCCGACTGTGGCCGCGTGCGCCGACTGTGGCCGACTGTGGCCGACTGTGGCGCCGCGTGTGCCGACTGTGGCCACGTGTGCCGACTGTGGCCGCGGCCGACTGTGGCCGCGTGCGCCGACTGTGGCCGCGTGTGCCGACTGTGGCCGCGTGTGCCGACTGTGGCCGCGTGTGCCGACTGTGGCCGCGTGTGCCGACTGTGGCCTCGTGTGCCGACTGTGGCCTCGTGTGCCGACTGTGGCCGCGTGTGCCGAATGTGGCCTCGTGTGCCGACTGTGGCCGCGTGTGCCGACTGTGGCCGCGGCCGACTGTGGCCGCGTGTGCCGACTGTGGCCGCGTGTGCCGACTGTGGCCTCGTGTGCCGACTGTGGCCGCGTGTGCCGACTGGGGCCGCGTGTGCCGACTGGGGCCGACTGTGGCCGACTGTGGCGCCGCGTGTGCCGACTGTGGCCGCGTGTGCCGACTGTGGCCGCGGCCGACTGTGGCCGCGTGTGCCGACTGTGGCCGCGTGTGCCGACTGTGGCCGCGTGTGCCGACTGTGGCCTCGTGTGCCGACTGTGGCCGACTGTGGCCGCGTGTGCCGACTGTGGCCGCGTGTGCCGACTGTGGCCGCGTGTGCCGACTGTGGCTTCGTGTGCCGACTGTGGCCGCGTGTGCCGACTGTGGCCGCGTGTGCCGACTGTGGCCTCGTGTGCCGACTGTGGCCGCGTGTGCCGACTGGGGCCGCGTGTGCCGACTGTGGCCGACTGTGGCCGACTGTGGCGCCGCGTGTGCCGACTGTGGCCGCGTGTGCCGACTGTGGCCGCGGCCGACTGTGGCCGCGTGTGCCGACTGTGGCCGCGTGTGCCGACTGTGGCCGCGTGCCGACTGTGGCCGCGTGTGCCGACTGTGGCCGCGTGTGCCGACTGTGGCCTCGTGTGCCGACTGTGGCCGACTGTGGCCGCGTGTGCCGACTGTGGCCGCGTGTGCCGACTGTGGCCGCGTGTGCCGACTGTGGCTTCGTGTGCCGACTGTGGCCGCGTGTGCCGACTGTGGCCGCGTGTGCCGACTGTGGCCTCGTGTGCCGACTGTGGCCGCGTGTGCCGACTGTGGCCTCGTGTGCCGACTGTGGCCGCGTGTGCCGACTGTGGCCGCGTGTGCCGACTGTGGCCGTGTGTGCCGACTGTGGCCGCGTGTGCCGACTGTGGCCGCGTGTGCCGACTGTGGCCGCGTGTGCCGACTGTGGCCGCGTGTGCCGACTGTGGCCGTGTGTGCCGACTGTGGCCGCGTGTGCCGACTGTGGCCGTGTGTGCCGACTGTGGCCGCGTGTGCCGACTGTGGCCGTGTGTGCCGACTGTGGCCGCGTGTGCCGACTGTGGCCGCGTGTGCCGACTGTGGCCGCGTGTGCCGACTGTGGCGTCGTGTGCCGACTGTGGCCGCGTGTGCCGACTGTGGCCGCGTGTGCCGACTGTGGCCGTGTGTGCCGACTGTGGCCGCGTGTGCCGACTGTGGCCGTGTGTGCCGTCTCTGGCCGCGTGTGCCGACTGTGACCTCGTGTGCCGACTGTGGCCACGTGTGCCGACTGTGGCCTCGTGTGCCGACTGTGGCCACGTGTGCCGACTGTGGCCGCGTGTGCCGACTGTGGCCTCGTGTGCCGACTGTGGCCGCGTGTGCCGACTGTGGCCTCGTGTGCCGACTGTGGCCGCGTGTGCCGACTGTGGCCGCGTGTGCCGACTGTGGCCGCGTGTGCCGACTGTGGCCGCGTGTGCCGACTGTGGCCGCGTGTGCCGACTGGGGCCTCGTGTGCCGACTGTGGCCTCGTGTGCCGACTGTGGCCGTGTGTGCCGACTGTGGCCGCGTGTGCCGACTGTGGCCGTGTGTGCCGACTGTGGCCGCGTGTGCCGACTGTGGCCTCGTGTGCCGACTGTGGCCGCGTGTGCCGACTGTGGCCGCGTGTGCCGACTGTGGCCGCGTGTGCCGACTGTGGCCGCGTGTGCCGACTGTGGCCGCGTGTGCCGACTGTGGCCGACTGTGGCCGCGTGTGCCGACTGTGGCCGCGTGTGCCGACTGTGGCCGACTGTGGCCGCGTGTGCCGACTGTGGCCGCGGCCGACTGTGGCCGCGGCCGACCGCGGCGGTCCGCAATCACACCGCATGTGATGTGCCACAGCGTCCCAGATGGACCAGCACGCCTCAGACGCCAGACGCCCGAGGTGGCACGCCTTCAGACACGTGCCACCTCGACACAGCTCGCTGACCGTCACTCGCGTGAAATGCTCAAGGGGGCACGTGCTGTCTTACTGTTTACTTATTACGTTTTACTGTATGGGGTGGAGATTTGGTTGACTTTCCGACGATAGAGCGAATACTTGTTTTTATTTATTTCCACGGATTCATCAGATATCACATTACCGGTTGCGTCCCCCTAACATTGATAAGGGAAGTCATCAGTCAGCTATCTCCCTCGGTGTTGGTCAAGTGGACATTCTTCTACCTCTCAACATGTTCCTACATGCTTATGGTCACAGGATCGTCTCCAGGATGGGACAGCCGTAGTGGGTCTTGGAGTAGGAAGCACGGGTGCGGAACCTTAGTGCTCCGAGCTGCCTCTGTCAATGAGGACATAAGTTATCATTGACAATCACAATATGGACGTAAATGTCGTCCCCGGGGTTTTTCTGAGATAGGCAGGTCGTTATTCCGGAGGGGAGGGCGGGGGAGGGGGGGACAAAGCGCACTCCCAGGATAATGCGCCCCATGGGAACATCCCTAAGGAGTCCTCGATAACAATGAAGAACTTCGTAAGGCGCGCGAGAGGTGTCTCCTGCGTCAATCTTTTCACTCGAAACTGGGGACGAATAGCGATGCCCTGCGGTAGGAAAGGTTTTTCGTGATTTATGTGTAATATTTATACTTTTGGAGTCTGTAGCTTATCGAAATAAGCTTCCCTGTCGCAGATAATGTTAGTATCAACGTTTCTGCGATTGTTTTATGGGGGGGGGGGGAGTTTAGAGACGTGCCGAACCATAAAGGTCATTTGCGCCGCATTTAAAGTGAGTGGGTTTTGCGAGCAAGCCTGAGGAAAGTGCACAATTACGTTAAAGGAGTCTTACGTTATAGTGTACGTGGCGTTGATGTACTGGGCGGGGTACATCCCCGGATGTGTAGTGTTTTTAGTTTACTACCCCGCAAGATAATCTGTAGTTGGGGTTGGGAGGGTCGACAAGGAAGTTGGTTTCGCTAGAGTGCCGGCAAAACCAACTTTCCAAGCAGCATACTCTTGTCGAAAAGCACCGAGGGATCTTTACCGTACGGGCAAGGTGATAATTGTCCACACCGCCTATCACGCTGGCTGTCGCGTTTCAGTTGTTAGTAGTGGTTAGGGTTTCATGCAGGGTTATGTGTAAGGTTAGTACCGTGTTTTGCATTTCGGCTCATCTACGTCTGCTGTACCTCTGGGTAACCGTTTTGCACTTTGAATTGCAGCACAAATCGGCTCATCGACATCCGGTGGCACCTCTGGGCAATCGTTTTAAGTTATGCTATTTTTGTTTAGGCAAATCGGCTCATCCTATGTCGGACGGCACCGCTAGGCAGCCAATTATTTCGAATGGGAAGGCGAATCGGCTCATGTACGTCCGATGCTACTCGTGGATGGCTATTTACGTTATTCTTACTAGTTGTCCGATTTTCGTCCGTCATCGTCAAACGGAGGCTTGAAATGTTGTTGGGGGCGTGAACATCACCGAAGAATGGGCAGCCATTCTTCAGTGATGAGCAGGCAACCATCTTGCCTCCCCAAAAGAATGCGACTTCACACCCCAGCCCGTGGACAACACACCAAGAACACGGAGAACACAGCACATGCTCCTTTTGTTTCAGGTCATGATCGCACTGGCCTGTGGCCAGTACGATCATGTTCGCACTTGCCTGAGAAATGTTCGCACTGGCCTGTGCAAAATAGGAGAGGCCTCGAATACGCATGGAGTGCCAAAGCGAACACTCATGTGCCATTTCGATGAGAAGGCTATCAGTCCTGGAGAAATTACCTCGGCCCTGCTGTCTTCCCATCATATATTGCAGCAGATCTGAAACAGCACACCGACGGGAGCCGCGGTAGCTCAGTTGGTAGAGCGTTGGACTCTTGATCGCAGGATTGTGGGTTCGAATCTCACAACCGACGGCATTTACCAATTCCACCCGCGACCAATCGGCGTGAGAGGTTGGCGGCGCTATGTAACTTAGCGGTTGAATGTGTCGTAAAAGAACCCGAGGTTCTTCTTCTTCTTCGTTGAAGCAGCACACCTTTGACATGGAGCGGAGGCTCTTTGGGCTCACAACTCGAGATGTATGCCGCCTGTCATTTGACCTAGCCGTGAAATACCAGCTCAAGCATCCATTCTTGAACTGGATGGCCGGTGAGGGTTGGCTCTCGGGGCTTATCTTCCGCCATCCGAAGCTAAGCTTGCGAAAGCCGGATGACACGAGTTTGAACAGGGCTATGGCGTTTAATGAACCAACAGTGTCGACGTATTTCAACATGTGCAAGGGGATTCTGACGAAGACAGGGCACGGGGCTTACCAGATATGGAACATGAACGAGACAGGACTCACATTTGTAAGCAAGTCTCAGTTTGCCTGACAGTGATTGTCTAGAATTTCCCTCGCTCCGCGATAACTGATTCCAGATTCAGTAGCTTCTCAAAGTCAACAGCTTCTCCATAAGCACTAGCCGAAATGCCTTATATATCGATCGAGCTGATTATTAACCAATACGGCAAACACTTGAGCAGCAGCTTCAACGGTTTCTCCAATCCAACAGTGACACCAAACGTTCCGGCATTCACATCTTGTAACAGGCTACATCTTACTAGCCTCGACAACCCGACTCCGTCTCACCTCTCCGGCTGACCAACTCCGAGTGACCTCTCCGGCTCCCCCTTGACGAATATGACTGGCCGGGGACCAGCTGCGCGCGCAAGAGTGGTACCGACCACACCTGGCGTACTGCTATTGGTCGAGAGTACCTATTGTACCAGAAAGCGAAGGGAGGGGTCCGGTCATCCCACTTCCGACCAGCCCTCTGTCGTACTACCTAACTCCGTGTTCTACCTAACTTCTGGTGTAACCTTTTCACTGCGTGCAGAATTGATATATGCTGGATGTAATTATAGCCCAATTGAAGAATAAAT
This sequence comes from Ashinkailepas kermadecensis, assembly GCA_034440615.1. Lineage (NCBI taxonomy): Eukaryota > Metazoa > Arthropoda > Thecostraca > Neolepadidae > Ashinkailepas > Ashinkailepas kermadecensis. The sequence goes on along the minus strand of JAOTOM010002064.1, from coordinate 42,590 downwards.
ATACTCTTACGGTATAATATTACACTGAAGTTATGGGGAGTATAATTATTCGACGGTGCAAAACTATTCTTGGATTTTTCGATCCTCGCGGAAAGTAAAATAACAAGAGAATGTTACTTTTTGGCACCATATAATTACTCCAGTTTCTGGTGCAATTTTTTCAGTGTATAGAGGAGATCTTCCAAATAGCCCTGAAAGTTCACGGATAGAGCTGTCATGTCGTCTACCACATCTCCATATCAAGCTTGCAACAGCAAACAGTGGGGAAGGGACCGAAAAGGGATCCTATTGACACCCGCATGGCAATGGTGGGAAATATACACTGCGTGGGCGTGGGCTATATAGTAGGTATGGCATATGTATACCCACGTGATGAAATCGTATGTCCTAGCATTGATATGCACAAGATGTTGTTCGCTAAGCTGACCGTTTATTCCCGCCAGGCCGAATATAAGCTACTAGTCATGCCATGCAGAAGTGTTTTGTGTTGCTGAACTAACCATACACCGGGTGGTGTTCTTTTTGTGAGACGATATTCTTACAATTGCTCCCCGATTCCCCAAGTGAAGCATCTTGGTCGGAAGTGCATCTGTCTATACAGCATGTTCCGGACTGCGCTTAGCCACGCCCACGCGGAACCCCTTAACCACGCCCACGCGGAACCACGGCTCCTGCGCGCACTTCTCAAGTCCGCGTCCCGGTCCCAATTAGCAGGCCGTCAGCGCGCGCTTCTGGCCGGTAACCAATTAGGCCGGCTCGGCTGGGGTTGAGTCAGCTGTTTCTGTTGCCATCTGCTGCGTCATCTGGAGCGATTGCTAATGCACGCAACATCTGCTGACGGAGTCCGCCATGACAGTATCGAATCCGTGCAGTGTCACGCGTTCCTTTGTTTACCCACACACAAGCTGTAATCTGCGCGACATACCATATTGTATGTTGTGTGCTTATCAGGAGAATATGTTATGCACAAGCAGGTGGCATGCGAGTCTCCGTCACCGATCGAGTTAAATATCGAATACTTACCAGAATCGGATCAAATACCTATGTCTACCCAGAATGGATGTATACGGAAATGTATACATAAACAGACTTCTGAGAAGGTTTTCAGGCGAGTCAACTTGTTGACATCTCGCTCAGTGTCCAGCGTTAGTGATGTGACATCAGTCAGGCATGCCCACATGGGTGCAGACCGTAGGGAAAGGCTGCTACGCAAGTGCAGACCGTAGGGAAAGGCTGCTACGCAAGTGCAGACCTTAGGGAAAGGCTGCTACGCAAGTGCAGACCGCAGGGAAAGGCTGCTACGTAGGGAAAGGCTGCTACGTAGGGAAAGGCTGCTACGCAAGTGCAGACCGTAGGGAAAGGCTGCTACGCAAGTGCAGACCGTATGGGAATGCTGCTACGCAAGTGTATACTGTGGGGAAAGGCTGCCATGCAAGTGCATACCGTATGGAATGGTTACTGCGCAAGTGTAGACTGTAAGGAAAGGTTGCTACGCGAGGGTGGACCGTATGGAAAGGCTGCTACACAAGTGTAGACCATAGGGAAAGGCTGCTACGCAAGTGTAGAGAGTATGGAATGACTGCTACACACGTGCATACCGTATGGAATGTTTACTACGCAAGTGTAGACTGTAGGGTAAGGTTGCTATGCAAGTGTAGACCGTAGGGAAGAGCTGACGTAAATATAGACCGTAGGGAAAAGCTGCTACGTAGGTGTAGAACATATGGAATGAATGTTACGCGAGTGTAGACCGTAGGGAATGGCTGCTTCGCAAGTGTAGACTGTAGGAAAAGGTTGCTACGCAAGTGTAGACCATAGTGAAGGGTTGCCACGCAAATGTAGACCGTAGGAAAATGCTGCTACGCTTGTGCAGACCGTATGAAAATGCTGCTACACAGGGAAATTGCGACGCTGCACGGTTCTAAGTCACGGCTCTGATGTATTCACCATATTGCATTGCATCGAAATAAAATATTTGGAAGCAGTTTCAACCTGAACCAGTTTCAGGCAATACTATTACAGTTCATTAGGGAGTAGAGAAAGAACATAGTCCATGCCAATGATGACGGTAGCTTGTTGTTTCGTCTCAGTAGCTGGGGTAACTTTGCTATTGCATCGTACATAGGCCATGTTTTTCGTTCTGTGTTGGCAGCCTTTTTTTGTCGCTCGATATGATTCGAAGTGCAGGGAACTTAAGCTTCGGCATTCATGAAAAGCGTAGCTTTTTCGTAAAAATAAATACAAGATGCATTGGTGGATCTCACCCATAGCCTCCCATCTCACAAGTCTGTAATTTGTGGGGTGGAGCATAGCGGTGTTGCATAGTGGTGTTGCAGAGTGGTATTGCATAGTGGTGTTGCATAGTGGTGTTGCCGAGTGGTGTTGCAGATCGGTGTTGGAGAGTGGTGTTGGAGAGTGGTGTTGCATAGTGGTGTTGCAGGGTGGCGTTGCAAGTGGTGTTGTAGAGTGTTGTTGCAGAGCGTGTTGCATAGTGGTGTTGCAAGTGGTGCTGCATAGTGGTGCTGCAGAGTGGTGTTGCAGGGTGGTGTTGTAGACTGGTGTTGTAGAGTGGTGTTGTAGGGTGGTGTTGCAGAGCGGTGTTGCAGGGTGGCGTTGCAAGTGGTGCTGCATAGTGGTGCTGTAGAGTAGTGTTGTAGAGTGGTGTTGTAGGGTGGTGTTGCAGAGCGGTGGATCAATGAGTGCAACGCGACCACGGATGCTTTCAAACAGCACCCAATATGCCCATCTAGCGGTAACTTTGGCCACAGTTAGGGCAGATTGCTGATGAAAACAACGTTCGTTGTCTAGATTATCCAAGCGAAAGGAATGCTCGACGTCAGAAAGCAAAGCCTGTAATAAAATGCAAATCTGGCCGTGAGGTGGAAGCAGTGAACAGGGGTCAGATGTGGATGCATAGCTGGTGTTGCTGATTTCTCAGACTTGACGCTTTTTCAGTGTGTATCTATCTAGTGTCAGGAAGTGGATAGAAATTGGTCATGTCAAGATCTGAGTTTTCCCACAGGAGCAATATAGTTTCATCTCAATATCGTCACTGGGGCCAACCCCTCCGGTAATGACGCTAAGGTTCTCATTACATGCATTTTTGGGACGTTATTAGAGGGGTGACAATTAAAATGAAATGTTACAGCAATTCAGTATCCCCGTGTATGATCTGCTATCGTTGGTAACTGATGGCAAATAGGGACCGAGTCGAAAATGTCACGTGCAGGGATCGAGGCTCCTGAAAGGTGGAAATGAGGCCACCAAGGGACAAAAACATGTTTGACATGCGATTTTGTCCGAGATACTGCAACTTCAGGCTGGAAAATCAGCGCAGTTAAGCATGTGTGTAGGGTATGTGCCTTTGACACCCTTACAGGCACATAACCTACACACATCTGGTACGACTCTATGGAACAAAAGTAAGGTTATGTGGAATAAATGTTGTATCCACGTTATCATTCACCTTATCCCTTCCGTAGAGTTAGTTGCTGGCTTTGAATCTTTAACAAATATGATATTTTACTTCGTCTCAAATAAATTTTGCACAGTTTATCTTGTACCTTGTATTTGTGTTAAAATTATCCACATACCTACAGTTTTATCTGACTGTTAAAAAAAACATTAGGTGGGAAGGGAGGAGCAATGAGACCCTTGCGCGAATGGACATCGAAACATCAAGAAAAGGCTTCTAGAAAGCACGGAAGACAATACCTCTCACGCACAGCTCGGTTGTGACAGCAATGAACAGTTAAGCTTCGTCTGCTACCTCATGGATACAAAATCCCAAATGTGAGGCCATGGATAGCCGAGTATACTGATAGAACTTACCGTAAAAAATTATAATGCACAAGTATAAACTTCACTTAAGGTTAAATTTAAATCAGGAGACACAAATGACTACGAAATCACACCATGCCCGTTAATGACCGCAACGGCAATAGTCGAATAGGCTCATGAAACATCAAAGAGAAAAGCATGCAGAATGGCAGCTCTGGGTGTGAGTTGTGGGCAGCATATTCGGAGTGATCAGCTTGGATGTGATTTGTAGGCAGATATTCGGAGTGATCAGTTTGGGTGTGCTTTGTAGGCAGCATATTCAGAATGATCAGTTTGGGTGTGATTTATGGGCAGCGTACTCGAAGTGAACAGCTTGGTTTCGCCGTGTGTACTACATTAGTTTTTCGCCACTTTCGACTGCAGACGTTCTCTTTACAGTACAGGAGCGGCCGGGAAAATCGTGGGAAAGCCATCAGTGTAACCTGCGTCCCATTGGCGGTGGGTAGACACTGTCAGCTATTGACGAATATTTTTCATGGCAAAAAACATCGCGCGTCAGCGCACGAACATGTCGAGAATCTGTTCCCACATCAATTATGCATGTTGTGTCAACGTTTTGGTGTCAGATCGTTGAAGGCCACTGACCTAGGTCAATGTAGGTGAGCTAACCTTCAAATGGACTTTTTCAACCTCAACAGACCGCTGTCGATTTCTAAGGTGAAGGCATCAACATTGCATATATAGCGTAATATATTACATATATATTGCATCGGTTGCATTACGTATATAACGTTGCATATAGCGTTGTTGAGTTCGGAGTTATGGATGGAACAAAACTGCTGTCTGATCCTTTTTCGTTGGGTTCTCATTTTCGTAGCATTATTGTTTAGAGTGAAGTTGTCCATTGGAATTATAGTAGTGAACAATGGCGAACCTATGCGTTTTTGCAAACAAAGTTAACGTTAACTATCGTTTCTGGATGTGAGCCATCCATTGCCAATTAATTTTCGTGAATGATGTTGAAATTTGAAAAGTTTCAGAAGTTGAACACCGATTTTCGAAAAGTGCGCATTTCATTCCTAGCCTCCAAAAAAATGTGCACCTGTTCTTCGCTTTTCTTCCAGGGGGAACTGGGGGCATGTGCCCCCTCCCGATAGAGATGTGACGCACCTTTATCGCGGGTGCGTCACACCTGCCCACCTTCTAGGACGCTGAAGCGTAACCTCTCCACCCCCCCCCCCCCACCCCCCACCCCCGGATAAATGGCGTCCCTGGGAGTAGCATAGATACCCATCTAGAACAAATTATCCCACCATCACAATTCTTGGATTATCTCCTGCTGTTCTTCGTGACTCCAAAACAGTTTCCATATTTGAAATCAACCCTCGGCTTGCACTTGGCTGCAAAGTTTGGTGAAGGACGATGATATATTTTTGAAGAAACAAACGGTAGAAGCCAAGCATGTCACGATCAGGGTTGGTTCTGGCCCTTCGTGAGTGGGTAAACTAATATTTCCCGGTCTCCTCTACTAGAACGCATTATACTAATTACTATTAATACCCGGCAGCCGCGTGAGAGGTGACGTGGACTAGAGGTGACGACTGTAAGGACCGAAATCCCGGTCAATAACGGCGGGCTTTTTGACCGGTCTTAGAACATATGCCGGTTTTTCAACCGGTCTTTTAGTTTATTTAATTTCATGATATATATTTTTTTTAATCAATGCAAACTACTTTAGAAAACCTAATCATGATACTCATCATGCATCCGGTGAGACACATTTCAACACTGCACTCAGCAATTTCGTCATAAACCTTGAACAATTTGATGATAACTCCTTAAGTATTTCAAAGATTGCTGGCAGGCGAATTGCTGAAAACAACATATTATCGATGATAATGGTTGATAGCTCAAACGTGCTGAAGATATGCAGCTTTCAAAACTAAGACTTCCAACGGAATAAAGCGAGGAAACGCCAGTTGGTTTCGCCAGACATTGAACAGTAGAATATGGCTGAGACCAGGCTAAAATGCAAATGTAGTATACATGGTATGAGACTAGCAAATTGTAGAGCATTGTATTAAGCTTATGCACCAATATCCTTGCTTCTTGTACATGGTTGTATAAACAATGTACATCACTTTCTTTAAAATGTGTTTAATGTCAGTGCAAAGGAAAATATAAATATTATCTATAGAAGGAATTATTTTTACATTGGTAGACTTACATTTTTACAGCAAATTTATAAAACTATGCATCTCTTAACATGCACAACTTAATACTTACCTTCGTAATCAAAATACAGCTAATTTGCTACCATGGACGATGTTTGATTTTCGAGTAATCTGTAACATATTGTGAATAGTTAACTGGAGAAGTTAAATACAGATTGCAATTGCACAAGACGCTATATTCTTAGGAAAGTACACCAACGTGAAGTGATGCCTTTGAAAGCATTGACCCTTTCCGGTCATATCCTCACACACCGTCTCGGGGAGGGGGGAGGGTTGATACAACCCGTCTCTAATTTCCAAACTAAGCGTCGCACGAAAACGAAAGAGATGTCATCGGAAAGCGCTCGACGAGTTTGGCCAGGCGCCACCCCGAAAATTGTATCCCCAAAAAGTGACGTCACTAGGGGGCCTAGGTTTTCACGACTTGTTTTTGGCTCTGGGGAGTTCATTTTTTGGGTGATTTGAAAAGCCAAAATTATTTGGAATCAGAAAAGGAAGGCGAAATCGACCATGGCCACACATTTTTGCCCACCCAAAAATCTTCTTTTTCTTATTTTTTGTGTTTTCAATTTTCGTTAATTTTTTTATAATGGGTAGAGCGGACCGAAAAACGTTGTTCGAAGTCAACTTGTTCTCATAAAAATGCTTGCTTTAGCCAGAATCTTCGATTTTAGCTCTAAAGGGCAACTATGCAAAACTAATTAGTAATCAAAAACGAAAAAAAATCTCAAATTCCTCTCGTGCATTTTGTGTCCTCCCCAGAGATAAGCAAACGCTGAAAGTTTCATGCCAAATTGATGTGGAAAAAGGTGTGCTAAATTTCGGCGCGCTGTCGCGCGCCGTTCTTTCGCAATCTGCGGAAAACCTTAGGCCTATCAACCACCCCCCCCCCGAAACGGCGCGGGTTAAGCCTTCATCACCAAGTGATGAAGGCTTAATGCCTTCATCAGGGCAGCCCTGGGCAATAGTAATCAGCTGCCGGGGTGTTGTTTAGCTGCGTATATGACGCATGTGACGATTGTGATCGATATCACTTTTTATCGGTGCGCGCGCCAAGTTCACCAATTACATTGCAGAATTGTTGTGACAATGGAAATAATAGCTTTCGTGAAACGCAGCTCTATACAACACAGCTGTATTTATCTTCACATATCAAATCTTTCCCACAGGAGCTTTCCTGGCGTGGTAGCACGTGCGCCCTATATCATTTTCAACCGGTGAAGTTGCCTGAAGCAAACTCGCTGATTGATCGATGGATTTCGAAGGCGCTTTGGCGAAAGCTATTTAGCTATTGTCACATAATTCTGCACTGTAATTGGTGCAATTGGTGCGCGCATAGGTAAACATTGATATCGATCACAATCGCCACACGCGTCATATATGTAGCTAAACGACACCCCAGCGGCTGGCGCTATTGTCCAACCTGACTCGATAGCCCTTGCACCAGAGTAACAAGTAGGATAAATTTTAAAATATATGAAATAGTGTTTTAAACATTGCGTGTAAAGAAAATATACGACCTTCAATATACCAGGAGGTGCTGAGTTGATATCAAAAGTAACGATACAGGATATACTTTATTACTCAACATTTCGGCCAGGGGCCATCGTCAGGATTGACGAAAAAAGTTCAAGCTTAAAAAATTGAAAAAAGCACGCGGGAAAAAAGCATGCAAAAAGACACGTGGAATGCAGAAAAGCCTCCTCAGTGGTGCAGACACTCACAGAAACTCCAAACCAGAAACAAACTATGTCAAGAATAAATCCTCTGAGGAAGCCCGAGCCGATGGTCCATATACATATCGATGCATACACTCACGCACATATATATATATATATATATATATATATATATATATATATATATATATATATATATATATATATATACATATATCCAATATAACGCGTAATACATGCTATATATAATTTATGTTTATGCAATTTTATGTGATATACCGAGACGTCGTTTGCGTGTTTAGTTGCGGCCGTAGATTACGTATATGTAGAGATTCGAGGACCTTCAGATCAGCGTTGTCCCTGGCTGTTGCTAGAATTTCTACTTTGAAGTTTGTGTTAGTGTCGCTGTGTTCCATGTTAGAATGTTTGTCGATCATGTGTTCGCCTTAAGGTGTGTATGCTCTCCGAAGTCTGGCATCTCCCAAGTGCTCATTGTACACTCGCTTTCGGTGAGATGTTCGGGGGTACCCTTAGCATGGCTGGCTCACTAGGAACGTAGGCTGTGACGCTGCATACCAAAAATTACTGGTAGGCTGCGCCGTTTCACAGTTATGAGTTGCGTGACAGTCTACCAGCTTCGCCACCGGCCAGCGTCCGAGCCATAGGATTCGCGTGTGTGGTGGTCACGCGACCATTTGCCCTGCAGCCATGCAGTGGTAAACACGGGTCTTCCCTGTTCCCGTCTTGCATTCCTCTGTCGGCGAAACAACATTGGCAGTTAAACGAGCAGGTTACTGGACTTCTGTCGATAAGCAACAATTGATAGCTGCGGATTTCGACTCCAGCAACACAGAATGAGCAGGAAAGGTTGGAAAAAGCTCAGTGCAAAGATGTAGCGAAAGGAGATGGGAGATTTATGATGTCAATGAAGTATTCTCTGGCCCCAAAATAATAATAGAATGTCCAACATTTATACATTTTACAAATGTAGTTCGAACTCTTGCTGGGGTGGCTTTATGAACCAGGATCCAATTGCTAAGAAGAACTGGTTTCGTGAACCCTGGCCATGATTCCATGAATTACAGTTTTACAGTCTAAATTTGGCAAAGCGCTTCACGTGCCGTCAATACACCGACCGGCGACCCCGGCAGCTCGCTCTCGACCTAGAGACGACTCTGAGCTGCCATGGGATGTCTCTGAGATAGATAGCGCGCCCGCCTGCAGTAGAGTTCACAGAGTTCTAGCCTGGGCCGATGCCCTGGACTGAGTCACGTGAACATGACGTAATAGGGGCGTAGTCTGGCGCTTACCTCGCGACGGAGCCGAGAGCACTGGCTCTCTTGTCATCGGGCGGTCGTCGCGAACGGTCGCCACTGGCGGGCGGCTGGCCGCCGCCGGCCAGCCGCGGCCCCCACGTTTGAGGTACGTCTGAGCGAGACTGATAGAAAATCGTTGCGTGACTGTTGGGATGTGACCGCTTGAATACTTGAAAGTCGTAGCGCGAATGAAGATCGATCTGTATGTAAGCCGAAATATCTGTTGCCACTGCTGTCTCTTGGAATAATCGAACTTGTGACGGGAGATGAGAGACAGAGATGTTGTATGAAGATGTGACTGTCGAGAGGTATGAAGATGTGGGATGGCCGTGTGCATTGTGTGTGAAGCAGTTGTACCTGTCTCAGCCAAGATGAAGCTATGGTATTAACTCGAACATTTAACCTACACCATTATAATCGGAAGATTGTGGCCGTTTGACTGTTGATTAATTGCCCAATATAAGTGCTGGATTTTGAGGTGCCTGTCAAGATGTGCAGATTAGAGCTCTGAGATGGAAGCTCAGAGCCATTGTACATAACCGGGGTTTTAAATATCGCAAACGACGAGGTCTGACTAGCTATCTACGTGCCAAAAGAAGTTTTGCCCCAGTCATAAGAGAAGTGGCGGACAAATCCAGAGGGGGCAGGAAAACTTCACTACAAGGGGGTCACCACTCGCCGACACTATAGGGCGCAGTGGAACCTCTAATTTGTGGTTTTCTAGTTTGTGGTTTAGAGGTTCCACTGCGCCCTATAGTGTCGGCGAGTGGGGACCCCCGAGACAAGTTATCTTGGTTCTTGAGTAAGATTCTCGTCCAGATACTAGCGTTGGTTCCCGCCCATCTTACAAACTCGGAGTCGTACCTGCAGAGGGTGAAAAAAACGTTTCCTACCAAACTTCCGGAAGACAGTATTGTCTTCACCATGGACGTGAACAATTTATATCGCAGCATTCCGATAAAGGAGGGAATAGATACAGGGAATACAAGCAGACAAAAGGAGTGGCTATGGGTAACCGATGTGCACCTCCTTTAGCGATTGCTTATATGCATCGCCTTGAGTCGATCTTTTTAGCTTCGTATGATTTGAAACCAGCTCTCTACATGAGGTATATAGACGATACTTTTGGTGTTTCGACACATGGCTTGGCCTCTCTGCTCGACTTCTTTGCAGAAATTAACCAACAACATTCCAGCATCAAGTTTACCTTAGAACACACTGGTCATAGCAGTTCGATTCCTTTCCTTGATACGTTGTTTGTAGTTCAGGCTGATGGGAGCTATACCACCGAGCTGTACTTTAAACCAATGGCAGCCCCCATCATCTTGCACTATGATTCGGCCCACCCGATGGCCACTAAACGGGCCGTTCTAACATCCCAAATGAGGAGAACAGCACGAGTCTCCTCCAATACTATTTGATGCGAGCGGAGCCTTGCGAAGATGACGACTCTTTTCCTGGAAAACGGATACCCAGCACATCTGGTACACTCCGCCGCTCGTGCTGTTCACCCTCACAACAGTAGTAGGATAGGTGGGCAACGGCGGCATCGAGCGGGTAGCAATCCCAACTATGTTTACATGAGACTTCCTTTTGTCGATGACCAACTATGTCGACAGGTAAACGCATCCATCCGTTCGTCTCATCTAAACCATGTTAGGGTAGCTTGGGCTAGCGGACCTACGCTGAAATCTTACCTGGTCCGCTCAGCCCTGGAAATGCCGCCATGCCCTGCTGGTAGGAGAACGTGCCACACCTGTATCAACGGGCTCAAAGGTAGATGCACACGGAAAAACGTAGTTTACAAAATAACGTGCCATCGCTGTCTTGGAACATTTTATGTCGGTGGAACCAAACGTAGCATCAGGGACAGGTACAATGAGCACTTGGGAGATGCCAGACTTCGGAAAGCATACACACCTTTAGGCGAACACATGATCGACAAACATTCTAACATGGAACACAGCGACACTAACACAAACTTCAAAGTAGAAATTCTAGCAACAGCCAGGGACAACGCTGATCTGAAGGTCCTCGAATCTCTACATATACGCAATCTACGGCCGCAACTAAACACGCAAACGACGTCTTGGTATATCACATAAAATTACATAAACATAAATTATATATAGCATGTATTACGCGTTATATTGGATATATGTCTATATATGTCCGTGAGTATATGCATCGATATGTATATGGACCATCGTCTCGGGCTTCCTCAGAGGATTCCTTCTTGACATAGTTTGTTTCTGGTTTGGAGTTTCTGTGAGTGTCTATACCACTGAGGAGGCTTTTCTGTATTCCACGTGTCTTTTTGCACGCTTTTTCCCCGCGTACCTTTTTAAATTTTTGTAAGCTTGAACTTTTTTCATCACTCCTGACGATGGCCTCTGGCCGAAACGTTGAGTAATAAAGTATAACCTTTATCATTACTTTTGATATCAACTCAGCACCTCCTGGTATATTGAAGGTCGTATATTTTCTTTGCACGCAATGTCTAAAACCCAGGAGCATCTAAGAGCCATTCTTCGTTGTATTAAACAAAATAGTGTTAAATTTACCGATTGACACGTGACACTAGAACTACCCCACCTACTACAGGCTGGCAAAAGATACTGAGACAAAATATCCTAAAGCACACGAACACAAATATTATAACATCGATCAGTCGTGGGCAATCACATTCCTTACTTCATCATCCCGATCGCAGCCGACAAGGAAATTGTGCACGTGGCATCGGTGCAATAGTCATACAGGACGTTACTAGCTTTCATGACCTAGATGTGTGCGTTCAAGTGTACTATTGACGAATCCGAGTTAATTCTGCTTTCCCGCCAGTCGTGGGGATACAGGCAAGTCATGGGTGAGTAAGTCACGGGTGACAACGCGGACTGTCGATGAAGGTCAATTATAGGCTGCCTAATCCATACTAGTTGAAAAAAATTAATCCGAATTTTTGCTGGGGTGCCTTTATGCACCAGAGTTCTGTTGCTAAGCAGAGCTTGTTGCGTGAATCCTGGCCCCATCACCCAATCTTTGTTTTTCAGTTAAACGGCAGACCGAGAGTTTAACGTACCGTCAATGCACCGACACGGCTGCCCCGGTAGCGACTCCAACCTTGTTGCCAGGACAGGGGAGACCAATGCAGGCCAGCGCAAGCCAGCGCTTTAACCAGCTGAGCTACCGAGGCCGTTTAGTTCATAGTGCAGACAAGCTTTTCAGTGAAAATATTTGTTACTTAGCATTGCTATCTGTTATTGCAATTTTCGAACAAAATGTAAATTTTGAGGTTGAAATGAATACATAATATCATATATCAGTGGTTTCAAAAACTACATCAAAATCTGGCAGTTAACTAGTTACATTCCAGATTTTAGAGCCTATGCTTATAGCAGTGTTAGTTGATATATCTAGCATGCGATGTAAACTAACTTAGTATACGAGGTAAGCGAGCTTCGTGGAATAATTTATCAGGTTTAATAAGACGTTTAGGTGCATTTACGGACATACCAAATCAGAATTGAGTTTCCCTTCAGGTTGAAACATTTTCGCCACTGCCATCAAGATAAATGACAAAAAATTGTACCACAAATGAAGTTTCAGAATAATGCAAATTGGGTAGACTATGTTTACCCAGCTTATCCTTGAAAACCCCCTGGCAAAAACTAGGACAATTTTCCGAACATGCCGCCAAATCTCGTCCCGATAACTGCACCGAACCAAAGTAGAGCTAAAGCCGCATACTATGCAACAAAACATGATCGTTAGAAGCCTTCACAAAGCTTCAGGATAATCGCTTCAAATGTTCATGAACGACAGATAAACTTCCAAAGGGTGGAACATTATGCCCCCTTCTCGCACTGGGTCAGCACCAATAACCAACGATCAAGCATGATCCGTTTTGATCAGTGGAAATGCAGAACTAGACGCATGCATGCAAAACAGGTAGCATGCACGCAAGACTATCAGCCTCCTTATGCCATGACACGAAAGGAGATACATATCTGTATAGTCTGGGCGCTATAAGATCTCAATTATAATGCAATCAAGATATATCTCTACTTCGGGTGTGGGGTCGATATTTGCCAGCTTGCTCTAACGGTTAATGGGTGTTTGAAAGGATTGCGCTTGGATAGATTTGCATGCGTTGTGCCTTATACTAAGTTGGTGTCAATGACTTGCTGATATCCGCTTCTTCGGAATGTGTTAGCCAACAATCATTGTCGTTTAACATGCCGAAGTCTCTTTTCGGTTGAGTAAGGTCCCATTTTGTTACCCTTTTCGTGATATTCCGGTAAGCTCATCTTGCCAGGAAGGATGAAGCTACGATAGAAGTGCTAAGCAGATGAACTACCACATGGACGATTACGAACAAAAGCACCATCGGTTCATGCCCTCGCTTCCGTAAATGTATTCTCTAATCTAGGTTGTAGCTGAGGGGGAGCGATGGATGCGACCCCCTCCCCACCCCACCTTAGAAGTTAGTGGAAGACCACGAATTACAGATATTTCGAATCATTTCGTATTTATAAAGTCCACAATCCCGAAATACAGTGGTAGGAGTCCGAAGAGCTTGTATATTCTGAGTGTTTAGGTCACATTAACCGGCTCGGGCAAATTACACCAGTACCCTTACACATTTACGTAAGCGCCCCTACCGTCTAACGGACGAGAAGCCCGGGATAAATTAAGGATATCCGAACTATTAACACGCGCACTGGAGGGGGGGGGACGAAATCCGCCCACCCCTCCGGTTTTTCGTACATAACTCCAGATTTTACCGGTCGATATACGCCATTTTTTCCGTACCTGCTTAGAAATGTCCGGCGTACCTGTTTAGAAATGTCCTCGAAATTTTCTTTCGAGTTGGAGGCCGTTAAAGTCAAAACATTTCGTAGCGCCAGCCCACAAAAATCGGCGCTGATGCGCTTCCCGTATATTGGCAAAAGGGAAATGTTATTGGCAACACTAGCGACTTGTTTGATGTATATTGTTATGCTTTATAGTTTAAAGGTCATGTTAGGTCACCGAGGTCAAGTCAGGTCAAGTTCATGACAGGTTAATGGAACCAAACTTGGTCAACTGGAATATTGTCATAAATGCAAATGACTGTCATGCGATTGATGTCACTTTGCATGTTACTCCCAACACATTCTGAAAACTACTGTTTGTCATTGTGTACCTCAGCGTTTCCATACTTTAATCATGTACTTCACTCCTTTCTTCGCGAAACCGATTGCGCCGAGCCGCCCGACGGAGCAATCGGGCGGGCGACCCGGTTCCGGTAACTGGAACAGGTAACTAACCTGATAAAGTGCTGCTATATAGGTGACCTGAGGTCAAATGCCGGGTCTAGCATCTGTATTGCATCATTAGTAATGTCCAAATTAACATTGATGCCCATTTTGGAGTATTTAAACACAATCACAGCGATCCATAACAATGACAAGCCAAGCCACGCAAAACAAGAAAATTTTGACATATGTGACCTCATTTGACCTTGAATATATTGACCTAATGTCATTCAATTTTCACACAATATAGTTCACTACCGTACACATCCACCCTGATAATTTCGTTACTCCAGCATTAATAAGAGCCGAGATCTTAGGGGGAGGGGGGAATCCGGCCCACCCCCTCCAGTGCGCGTAATTTTCAGAGGCCCTCCAGGTCGCCTGTTAACCCTTGGAGAGGAGGGCCATTTGACGTCCCCCTAAGGTTTTCCACGGATAGTGAAAAAAACGACGCACACCACGGAATTTTGCATACATTTTCCCACATCAATGTGGCGGTATTGTGAAAACCACGGAATTGTGTGAACATTTTGTGGTCGGATCATCTACGGTCAACGAGTTATTAAAGGTCAAGTGAGGTCACTTCCAAAATAGTTCAACAAGTCGTCCCGCTTTAACAGTTGAAGATATTTGAATGAAACTTTCAGCGTTTGCTTATCTTTAGGGATGCAACTAAACGCACCAGAGGAATTTGTGATTTTTCGTTTTTGGTGACGAATTAGTTTTGCATATTTGTCCATTAGGGCTAAACTCGAAGATTCTGGCTAAAGTAAGCATTTTGATAAGGGTAAGTTGACTTCAAGCAACGTTTATCGATCGGCTCTACCCGTTAGAAAAAGCAAATTAAAGAAAATTGAAAACTTAACATTTTAAAATTATATTTAAACCATTAAATGTTGATTTTGTAGCAGGAAAAAAATTGTAGGACAATGGTCGATTTCGCCTTCATTTTCTGATTACAAATAATGTTTGTTTTCAAAATCACTCCCAAAATGAACTCCCAGAGCCAAAAATATGTCAGTCGTGCTCACATAGACACCCTAATGATGTCACTTTTGGGAGATGCAATTCTGGGAGTGGTTTTAGACCATACTCGTCGAGCGCTTTCCGATGACACCTCTTTCGTTTTTGTGCGACGCTTATTTTGGAGATTGGATGGGGCATGCATCGACCCCCCCCCCCTCACCGAGACGGGGTGGGAGAATCTGACCGGAAAAAACTATAATAGCCAAAGCCAAAGGGCCCCCGAACAGGTGGAAGCTCACGAGCAGAATCGAAGGGAACAGCAACCAGGATCAAACAGGCCCCGAGCTGGATCGAAAAGTCCCGAACAAGATTGAAGGGACTTCTGAGCAGAATAGAAGCCCAGTGCAGGATGGAAGGGCTCTTTGAGCAAGATCGAAGGGACCCCGAGCAGGGTCGAAAGTGCTCCGTGAAGGATTGAAGGAGCCCCCGAGCAGGCATGGGGAACTCCCAGCATTCCCTATAGCGGGTTGTAGGAAAGTCCTATATTGGCACGCGAAAGTCTAGCAACCTCGTCGTTTGCGATAACCCCAGTCACGAAAGCACCAGTTCTTTTAGCTGCCCTGTATTGCCTGCAGCACTCGCACGATCACACGAAACCGACAGACACCGTACAGTACTTTCTCCTCTGAAGGTAAGCCGTGATACTGCCTTTCCTATGAATTTAGAAGCCGAATTTAGTTGGGAAGCACGCGTGCACGGAGCGCACAAGCACAGATGCGCCCGCTTTGAGAACCGAAGCGTGACTCTCGAGGCCGCACGGCCGCTAGTCATGCCTGAAGACCCCCGGCCACTGATTGGCCGATCAGCCAGAACCGCCCATTGACGTCACATCCAGCTTCTAGAAGCTTCATCGGAAGTGGGCTTCCATATAGTGAAGGGTACTATGTGATATTTACGGTACACTCTTTACAGTTACAATTACGGTACACTTTTACAATCGGAAGGCTTACGGGATTATACCAATTACGGTTACGGTACAGCCAAACGTATAACTTTATGTGTACTCTGTTACATTTAATATTTAACGACTGCGGCGTTACGCGCCGGTCGGATAGGGGAGGTGAAAGTACAGTCATCGGCTGCACAGTATTGAGGTCACATCTCTGACGCCTGGCGCCGGAGAGGGCGGGGGGAGGTGCAAGGTCCACTGACCGGCCCCGTTGGAGCGGTGGCTGCTTACGTCGGCATCAGACAGGCGGACGCCGTCTAGGTGCCTGAGACTTGTCGCGCCATGAACGGAGGGGGTTGGGGGCTGAATTTATGGGATCAAGACGCTCAAAAGCTAACTCTCTTACAGGGTCTATCAGATGGAAATTGATTTCGTTTGGCAAAACATTTCCAATATTCTGAATGTGGACGCCACTGAGAAATCAGTGGCCGAAATCAGGGTAGTATTCCTTTTTATTTCGTAGCGTCGCCAATCTCTCACGCCGATTGGCCGCGGGCGAAGAGTAGCGACAGGTGAGACTCGAACCCACAATCTTTCGATTGTGAGACGGGCAACTTACCCCTAGACTACTCTTCCCCATTTTATTTCGGGGAGGGATCGGGGTGGGGCATACAAAAATACATTGAGCAACTTCTGGCTTGAATTAAACTTTTTTAATCGAGCGTGGACATTTTTCGCTGTGAATGATGGGCGATGATAAAGAAATCTTGGTAGCAAATAATGCATTCTTAATTAAACTCTTGTCATCTCTTGCATGCGAGTTTCTATAGCACGCTTGACAAATTTACGTACCACGCCGTGTCGAGATTAAACGACGAACAAATATTTGCTTCATTTTCTCTGCGTTTGATAAAATTCGGACGACTTGAAGAGATGAATCCGGTGGGGAGAGAACCACTTACCTCTGGATTACCGAGGTGAAGCACACAAACCATCCGCGCCACTATCGCGTTGTTCCACTCAGGAATCCTGGTAGGACGCTCGACGCTAAGGAATTGTGACGAATTATGTGCCGGCAGCGGGCGGGCGGGCGTAAACGGCACATATATCACGCACTTAAGTGGATATTGTGGTGGCAATGAGGCGGGCCGACTGAAATGTAGCCGACGGCGACCGGAGCAGACGGAGCCTGGCTCCAGTGCTGTCGAATTAGTTCGCCGCATAAATAGCAGCCGACCGAGCCGTTTTGTTGTCTGTACTTTTGAAACATGGAGAGATTTGCTCGCTTGCACCTCGCTGTCACATGATTTCTGCAAACGTCTGAACACACGCCGGGTCAGGGCTGCTCTCGAGAGTCCCCATCAGATTTGTGCGGAATTGTGGCCGAATGAGAGCACGCGGAGACACGACGTTTTAAATCGCTTCGTATGCATCTGTTTCCTCTCTGGTATACATTCTAAGTTGGGGTCGTCAATGGCCATTGACCTGCGACGAGTCAAGCGTCAAGCGTAATGTTCCGGAATATTCAAAGCGCCGGCATTCGGAATAGTTGTAACAAATAAGCACCACATTCGAATCATGCTGTCCCTTCATCCAAGACGAACAACCTATTATCTCGAAATTGTAATCAGTGTCAAGGTTATCGGCGTGACGTCAAACCAATGTCCGTGAGTTTGTCTACCGTATTGGGTGGGAGAGTTGAATTGTAATTTTTTCACCTCGAAAATGACGAAGAGCATGTAGTAAGTAGCCTGGATCAAAATATATGTGAAAGGTCAATGCCATAAGGTCAAGTATCATGTATATTCTATACAATGTCATCTTGTAAATAATGATACTGTTCCTTGTAAAGTCATATCTGAATTTGGTTTCAGCGGCTCCTAAGTCGCGCAACGAAGAGAGTGAACCAGCAATCAAGACAACGCACGAACGAATCCGAACAAGCACATCACTATTCATCATTGCTTCTTATTGTATAATTTATGTGCACGCACCTTGCCCTTGATTTCTCAGCACCCTTCCATTCCTTGACCTGATACCTACCCTTGTCCTTGCTTCAGTCTATTGAGCCGGCGCCGACTGGCTGCAGTGCTCTAGAATGCAACGTCCTTAATCCCTACGTCCTTTGCCATTTAGCTGACTTATTTATTCACCTCCATCCTGTGCAATAATAGCCACCAGCTGCGTGGATGTACTTGTAAGTCAATACAATACAATACAACATGACATCGGATGTCCAGCCGATGACCTGAGATGAAATTCGCATGATTTGACCTTATTTGATCTTCCTATGGAATTACTTCTCAAGCAGTGTACACTTAGGTGAAAGCTGAAGTGATCGTTTTGCCAATGTATATATTGTTCCAGCATGACATTGGGTCAGGTCACGAGGTCAGGTGCTGGACAACTTACAGAAATGTTTTAGTATCAACAGTTCTTTTTGAACGATATTTTTATACTTCAAAGTGATGTACCGCGGGTTTCCAAGCCTGAACCTACTTGACCTGACTATACAGCGTGACCTGATCTGACCACACGGCGTGATCTGACCTGACCACACGGCGTGATCTGACCTGACCACACGGCGTGATCTGATCTGACCACACGGCGTGATCTGATCTGATCTGACCACACGGCGTGATCTGATCTGACCACACGGCGTGATCTGACCTGACCACACGGCGTGATCTGATCTGACCATACGGCGTGATCTGATCTGACCACACGGCGTGATCTGACCTGACCATACGGCGTGATCTGATCTGACCATACGGCGTGATCTGATCTGATCTGACCACACGGCGTGATCTGACCTGACCAGACAGCGTGTTCTGATCTGACCTGACCACACGGCGTGATCTGACCTGACCATACGGCGTGATCTGATCTGACCACACGGCGTGATCTGACCTGACCATACGGCGTGATCTGATCTGACCACACGGCGTGATCTGACCTGACCATACGGCGTGATCTGACCTGACCATACGGCGTGATCTGATCTGACCACACGGCGTGATCTGATCTGACCTGACCACACGGCGTGATCTGATCTGACCACACGGCGTGATCTGACCTGACCACACGGCGTGATCTGACCTGACCATACAGCGTGATCTGATCTGACCACACGGCGTGATCTGATCTGACCACACGGCGTGATCTGACCTGACCATACAGCGTGATCTGATCTGACCACACGGCGTGATCTGACCTGACCACACGGCGTGATCTGACCTGACCATACAGCGTGATCTGATCTGACCACACGGCGTGATCTGATCTGACCACACGGCGTGATCTGACCTGACCACACGGCGTGATCTGATCTGACCATAAAACGTGACTTGATCTGATCATAGGATTTATATCGAATAGATGCACACATTTGCTTCAATGGTTCTGTTGAAAGGGCTGGAGACTGTATATTCTTCGAAAATGAAATGCCGAAAGAAACCAAGCTCAGCCATTTTTACCATTTCCATGGATTTATCTCGAGTTCCGTGTTTTAAGCTAAGATGACCCTTGGTGACATCATCGATCAAAATGCTAAAATAAGGCATGCTTCGGGCTGTCCATGACCAGAACTTTCTAACTCTGATTGACATTTTATCATTGCTCGCATAGATCGGAAGTTAGTGGAGGGCGGGGCATCTTTCAATAGCTATCCCTCCCCACCCACCACCATCGGGCCCGGCGAAGGTGGATTTTGCGGCCGACACCGGGAGGGCCTAATTGTGAGGTGGAAGGAATTACATTTGCATATTGTGGCATCGTTGTAGTTTAGCATTGAATGCAAGCACGTCAGCTGAGTTGGCAATCAATGGATTATACAACATTGTACATTTGGAGCAAGTGAGGTTATTTCCCGATGCCTTGCGATTTCGGCCACAAATGATTTGCCATGCTCCCTCATATGATGTCACAGGTCAGTGAGCGGATCCGTCAGGAAACTTCGATACCATTGGGCCGACAAGGGATATCCCATCGGCTATCAGCTATGTCAAGGGAAGGTGCGCTAACGCGCGCTGTTTTTCCTTGGTCACAAGAAATATCAGGTGTGAGCTGCATCCGCCTGGACAGAAAGCTTACTGCACCGTTATCAGCATGGGTACACATGTGAATTTTTTTTTTAATTCTGTAGTTTTGGATGAAAACTGGGGAAATATGTTTATGTCCATGCGTGCTCCCCCATTGGATCTTTGCTGGATACTCGCACAATCCAGAATATGTAACGTTCACGCTCTCAACCTTTTCAGCATGAATCCACCGTTGATTCGAATTATGCCTTAACATTATCTGTTTTCATATATATATATATATATATATATATATATATATATATATATATATATATATATATATATACATATATATATTTATATATATAGATATAAATATATATATACATATATACATATATATATACTTATATATATATCTATATATATATATATATATATCCTTGTAGTGTTTATTAATACTATTCAGCACTACGAGCCCTTTCCGAAATGTACTATAGGATATCACGCAATTAATTTCCTAGAGGACGCTGATAGTAGCGCGGCAAACTGTTGGCTTTATTTCGGCGCTCCACGGAGCACAAGAGTGATGTCGCTCGCCCCTTAGCAGCGGCACACTGGCCATTGTTTTTTCTGCGACTGGCCTTGGATGACCAACAGGCCGTGATAAGAGGTGATGCAAGCGGAAGATCACCCGCCGCGGGTATTACACTGCGAGAGGCGGATCACGCCCCATGGGAGCTGACGATATCGGAGTGCAATCCGCGTTGTGGTAAAAGGTGCTGCAAAAGGAGCCGCTCGCAGCAGACCGCACGGTCGTGCGTCGGCAGCCAAATCCGGCTCTTCCCTGTCAGAGAAAGTGGCGAAAATCGTCAGCAGCGATGTCCGCGACTCTCATCGTGCGGCCCGGATACAGCGCAGCCGCTGTAAGCAGCACTAGTGGCGGTCCCGAGCCGCTGTAAGCAGCACTAGTGGCGGTCCCGAGCCGCTGTAAACAGCACTAGTGGTGGTCCCGAGCCGTTGTAAACAGCACTAGTGGTGGTCCCAAGCCGGTGTAGGCAGCACTGGTCGTAGTCCCAAGCCGGTGTAGACAGCGCTGATTGTAGTCCCAAGCAAGTGTAGACAGCGCTCGTCGTAGTCCCAAGCCGGTATAGACAACGCTGGTCGTGGCCTCCAGCCACTATAAACATCAACAATATAATCAAAGTTCCACCAATGATGCAAAACATTTTGAATTGCGGCTTCAATACCAGTGATGTGAAGAAAGAGTAGGGCATGCTTTGACAAGCTAGCTATGGACGGTATATGCTGACAATGATGATGATAACGGCAGCCATACTGGAAGCGTACCTGGGGTGCACGGAACACCTGTATCATGCGTAACTCAGCACTCGGTTGCCGGGGACAAGTATTTGTCCCCGGAAATCGGATATGGGAGGGTCTACATCAGGTCAGTGGTCCTTTCTTCGGCTTGGGCCCTGCCATTAGCCCAGGAGACCTTCATAATGGTTCAGGACATTCTCCGTCGGCCCGGGGGCCCTTCCAACGATCCGGGGCCCTCCGTCGACCTAGAAGCCTTCACATTAGCCCAGCCAAGGGCCCTCAACATCTTCCCGAGGGCACTCTCCGTTGATTCCGGTCCCTCTTCGTTTCGTCAGCCGGGACCATTTGGTTGGTCCAGGGGCACTTCACGTCAGCGCAAGGGGCCCTCGCGTGCCCCATGTACCGACGCCTTGAGAGCCCCCTCCGATCCTACAGGTGGGGTTGAGGGGTGAAGGAATGTTACCACCTTCGGCCCCTCCCCTGGCTACGCCACTGATATGAACCTGGCTACCTGTATGTTTTCCCTTTGCAAGACTGGCGAGCAGGGACGGAGGGCCGAATGATCGCATTTGATACTAAATACACGAACTGATAATTCAGATGTAAGTAGTAAAAGTCCGATAACAGAGGTAAAATGTCGAGTGTGTCTCAAATTTCTTTCTTGCAAACCTGATTCATCCTGAAAAGGTGATCTATTCGAAGTGAATTATTCCTTGATCTTGTTTGCAGCATAACTTTTATTCGCATACCTCCTACTCTGATATAATTTTTCCGGACTAACCAGTGATGCCAGAATTATACCCAGGAGCCAACCACTGATGCACCAATTATATCCACGGGCCAGCCACTGATACCAGAATTAAACCCTCGGGTCAACCACTGACGTCAAAATTATGCCATCGGTTTAGCCATTGACGTCAGAATTATACCCACGGGTGAGCCACTGACGTCATTATTATGCTCCGGAACCCATCACGGATGTTATAATTATACACCTGAACTACACTGACCATCAGTGGTTACACTGTTGCCAGAATTATAGCCTTAGGCCAGCCACTGACGTCATAATTATTCCTCCTGGCCAACCGTTAACGTCAGAATTCTAGCCCCGGGCCAGCCATGAACGTCTGAATTTTACCCCGGGTCAGACATTGCCGTCATAATTTTGTCCCCGGGGAACCACTGATGTCTGAATTATACCACCGGACCAACCACTGACGTCAGAATTCTACCCACGGGCCAACCATTGACGTCAGAATTATTTTAGTCAAGCACGAGGTATCTCAGGGATGGTATCAACACATGCCATCGTATGTGACCTCACCGTACAACATGCCAAATATCAATCCGTCACGTGATTTTCACACGAACTAATATAAATGTCAATCCATGACTTCCGCATAAATACCTCGCCGGAAAAGCTTCGTGCATGACAAGATGTACCGTTTCCAAAACAGGATATTTAGAAGATACACCAGCTTTCAGAGCTCACTAGCCTAAACGGCTCTGGGGCGGCACGCAAACAGCCCTCAAGGGACGGCGGGAGGTGTATAATTACCACACAGGAATAATGGTAAGTGATGTAGCGAGGAACTTCCCATTATGCTTCCCGCCATTTCTCCCGGCACGCTGAAGGCAGTAATCAAAGCAGTGAAATCGCCTCTGGTAAAACGAGCACGTGCTCTGTCAGAAATCGGCTCAGCCCAGATTTACATGTTCTTAAAAAAACTCGAGGGAAGCTATGCGTAAGCAACACTATGTATGTAGTTCATCTAAACGAAAACTTTACATATTGCATTCTCCTCATAGTTGTGCCGGGTCTGATCGGCGCATTCAGAAAAATGGGAACAGAAACTTGGCATTTGAAGGCTATTACTTCACAAGAATGCCACCATTGCCGCGTGCGATATCTGTTCACTGGCTGGATATTGCAAGGCTGTAAATCAGAGCTCGAAACTGGCCCGATTTCATGAGCCCAGACCGGCCCCTACTCGTACCCATCAGGCCCAAGCCCCTTCCGGGTCGGTCAAGTTTCCTGTGGATGTAGGCTGTAGCCAGCCGGGCCCAATCACAATTTGTAAGATGATTATAGCGGTTGCAAGATTTAATATTACATTTTATATTGCCATGTAAGCTATTATTTGTGACCATAAAACACTGGTCAGTGATTTATGCAAATCATGCATGAATATGAGTAGTTAGAGCATTTATCGCTCCTCATTTTCCAAAACAGAAATTAGACTAATTTTATTTTCGTCAGCAGAGTTCACGTACATGTCAGGTGAGTAGGGTAGGTATAATTTACATTGCCTGCCCATAGCAGGTAGGATTTACCTACTTGGTAGATCCTACCCGGCATATTCGGCATATTAGTTCGAGTTAGGAGTTCGCTAGGGAAAGACACATATCTCTCGCTCTTGAAAAAGAACCCTTTTTGGCAGAATGAAATAAGGCGGGGCATTTATATCTGGCAGGCTTGGTCTTCAACCTGCATGCTGTACATACATTCAATTTGTGATGACATCAATGGCACCCCGCAAGAGCCATGTGTGGATTAAAATTGATATTTAATCAAGGTTTACTTCAATGGCAAAAAGAAGTGCAAAAGCAGCATGGCGAAAAAGCGCTCGAATTTTGCAGCCTCGTGATCTATTGTTGCAATCAACCTGAAAACCTGAAAACTGTGCTGCCATCGAGAAGAATTTCCACCACCTAGAAAAACCTACACTCAAGAAATGAAACAGCGCAAAATAAATTGGATTCAGTATGACACGAAGAGAGTGAACCAGCAATCAAGACAACGCACGAACGAATCCGAACAAGCACATCACTATTCATCATTGCTTCTTATTGTATAATTTATGTGCACGCACCTTGCCCTTGATTTCTCAGCACCCTTCCATTCCTTGACCCAAT
Source organism: Ashinkailepas kermadecensis (assembly GCA_034440615.1). Taxonomy (NCBI): domain Eukaryota; kingdom Metazoa; phylum Arthropoda; class Thecostraca; family Neolepadidae; genus Ashinkailepas; species Ashinkailepas kermadecensis. Next base: position 18,108 of record JAOTOM010002064.1, on the reverse strand, counting down.
ACCTACCCCTGTCCTTGTTTCAGTCTATTGAGCCGGCGCCGACTAGCTGCAGTGCTCTAGAATGCAACGTCCTTAATCCCTACGTCCTTTGCCATTTAGCTGACTTATTTATTCACCTCCATCCTGTGCAATAATAGCCACCAGCTGCGTCGATGTACTTGTAAGTCAATATATTCCACCTGATGCCCACTCTCAAAATAATTACAAAACTGGTTAGCAGCATGGCCATTTATTGCTCAAATTTGGGATCGAAGATCACAAATCGATCACAAATTTGAATCATACATTGGAATGTTACCGACCAGCTTTGTGCTTATTCTAATAATGCCGATGCCAACCATTCTATAATTGATACAATTAATTGATAAAACCCACTTCTTGCAATTACCATAAGCGCAGATATCACAAACTGCAAAACTATTATAAATTATCTGCTAAGAAAGTGTCATTCAGCTCAGCCTCACCCAAGCAAGCCTCTTTACCGATGCCCTGCTGGGAGCCCCTATTATACTTCCATACACTTTTATCAAGGTAGGTATGATGCCTCCTCGTGTACCGTTCCAGTGGACATCACTACCTGTTGCAGTGCAGGCTTTTTCCATTTTAAGCGTCAAAGAAGTTGCTAAATAATGAAGTATCTTAGCGGATATCAATATACATTACCTTAACGTGACCTATCATAACTACATTTCATAAAGTTCATAAATTGTTAAGGCTTATTAAGGGCCACAGGGGCCCATCTGGGTTAAGCCTACCTAGAAAAGATACTAGAAAAGTAAATGCTCACACCCCAATCAATCCATTATCTCAAGTTCCAAGGGAACTATATATGTCAGCCTATCTAGCACCATTCAACTGATATTGCAAAACACACTCCTCAACAATTCCTAACTCTTCCAATCATGCCCCATTGTGCTGCCATAGCCAATCTCATCAGTATCACATCCCGAAGGAAGGTGCTTAATCCACTGCTAGGTACACCCTATATAATATAATACTAGTAGTACAATATACCCTATATAGCTAGTATAATACTCAACTTATTAGCATGATCAAAAACTTAAGGGTCCAAGTTTCAACAATAGCACAGGGACCAGCATCCTCCACACTCATCAATGTCTTTCTACCCTACCTATCCAGTCATATTCACTTGATCTCATGTAACAAATGTGACCTGAATGCTCTACCAATAATTTTAAGACTCCATCCACGCCCGCCTAAAGGGGGCCGTACAGTGCACTGCACACCCACTTAGCATAGGTATCACCCTATCCACCACCCTTTAGGACTCAAAAACAAGATTTTGCAACCTAAAATAGTTGTCCACCCTATTTTTATATGCATTCAATGAGTGACTTCCCACACCATCAGCAGGCAGGCTATTTCACTGATCAACAATCCTTTGACTGAAGACCTGTTGTCGCTTAACTGTCCAAAGCATTTAACCTACTGGCGCTCTTTTGCTAGCTGTATGTGTCTTTAGAAGTGGAAGATATGGTCTGCAGTTAGATGGGTAGTTGCATCTGCTTGGATGATTCCACCTGCTCGTATATTACTCCCATGCCTACTTATCTACTGCTTGACATACCTAAGTAGAGAAGAACAGCTTGAGCACATCACCTAGGTAGTGCAAAGCAGCTGAAGCAGCTGAAACTTTTCCTCTAAGATATTGGGAACGCACAATACCCTCAGGGTAATTAATTTCTTCGCATACTAATGGCAGGAACAATGCCAAATTCCGAACCCAGTGGAAGCACATGGGTATTCGTCCCAAGCTCATCAAATTCCAATCATGTGATGAATCGAATGGTTATTTTCTACCGATCATTCTATGATGTGAAAAATCAGTCGAAGGAACAGTCAAAGTACACACAATGTGGCTCACGAAAAATACAAGAAGTACCAACTAAGCACAAAGGTATATCAAAACACAAATTTATACCAGACTGCTATCTGGCAGACGTTTGAATTGCGATATGATACAGAGCCGGGCCCAAGCTGATAAACAAAGTCAGCCTGATAACGTAGCAGCCCATGCGACCAACTGCAATCAGCTGAGCAATATTCCTGAGGTTCTGTTAGCATTCAATGGAATGCATATGATACCGAATTAAATATTGTTTTCTAATTACTTTCCAATCCTGCAGTCAGCTTGTTGTCCATCCCAGCCCGGATATGTTCAGCTCGTTTTGATGTGCACAATGCTTTGAATAAGTAACAGCTACAATACAAAAAACGGTTTGAGAACATGTTCGTAAGGTTGCTCACGAAAGGACAGTTATCGAACTCGATGTTTTGAATGAGAGCGGTTTTTAGGCAGTGAGAACCTATATATTGCGGATTTATGCCATGGGCCAAGTAAGTCTCTCAGCATTCATGCGTAATTATATCTAGGCACCGTGAGGAATAATGCAGGTCCAAAGTTCATCAAGTTTACCATGAAAATAGATGCTGGACTCATTGCTCATTTTCTTCCAAGGGCGTCCGGCCGCTTTGCTGTGCAATTTGTCTGGAGTCACCCAGCTATAGTGACACAGTGACTGCAGTCCGAAGCGTGCAGGCAATTATGGAGAACAATGGTAAGTCGAATTGCGTGACATGATATTCCTTTAAAAATTGTCTACGGCTGTTTACTATGCTTCCTTGCATTTTAGATCTGGTCAAATGCAAGGCCGCAATTTTGAAAGCCGAAATGTCACGCCTTTAGCGGCTACTGATAACTTGTGCAACGATAGCTACAGTGAAGCTTTGTGATTTTGTGCAATCATGTTTTATTGGACTCAAATATATTAAACACCGCCTTCGTTGCGTTATAAAAGTGTTCGGCAAACAACACATGCGATTTTCCGTGTGTTCCCTAAACCGAACAACGGTGTTCGGAATACGGCACGTGTATCTGCACCCGTTAAAACAAGTGAAGTAGGTATTGAATTCCGAAAATGGACTTAAGCATTTCAAGCACGCAGAGTTGCACTTGGCAAGGGCGGATGCATTCATTATCATTAGAGAAGGGGCAAATTTCCTCGGAGGTTTGCCTTCGGCGGAAAAAAATTCGCTAAGTGGGGAGATGCACTGAAGTTTACTGAAGGGGCACATTTCCAACCCAAAGGGGCCATTTTTATCCTTCTGTGCCCCTTCTCCAATCCAAATGGATCTGTTCTTGGCATATGCAACCTTGCGGGCTTAAAATGCTTAAGTCAGTGTTCGCAATTAAACACACACTTCACTTGTTTTAACAGATGCAGATACACGTGCTGTATTCCGAACGTCGCTGTTCGGTTCGGGGAACGCACGGAAAATCGCCTGTATTAAACACCGTCTTCATTGGGGTGTAATAGTGTTCGGAAAACAACACGCCTGTGTTGTTTGCCGAACGCCTTTTTACCCCACTGAAGACGGTGTTTAATACATTTGAGCGCAATAAAACATGATTGCACAAAATCACAAGACTGCACTGTAGCTGTCATTGCACAAGTTATTAATATCCGCTAAATGCGTGACATTTTGAGCTTTCGAAATTGCCGCCCTGCAGTTGACCAGATATATGTTGCAAGGAAGCATAGTAATTAGCTGTAGACAATTTGCAAAGGACTATAATGTCATGCGATTCAACTTACCATTGTTCTCCATAATCATCTGCACACTTCGGACTGCAATCATCGCGAAGCTACGTCCCACGATTAGAGTGTTAGGCGTCCTCCTCAACTTAGCTGGGATTCTCACTGCCTCACATTTCTCTCACATTCTCACCGGACTATCTCCAGCTGCCGATTTGCACTCTCCGACAGTCCCGTCGAGGTTGAAGACGGTTTAGCGGTGGCAGAGAACATACCTGTGGCAGGTTTCTCCTCCGTACCCCATGGGCTGTTCCAGCATATCTGTTTGTGGATAAAGGAGGCCCAGAGCGCGGCGTGGAAAACAACGGGCAAAGCAGTTGCGTTCTACCTAAACTTGCTTTCGGCGCAAATCCTTGGAGCTCCCGGTGTCTCCTTTATGCCTGGACAGGTGAACAGTATGCCCAGGCGTATGTCCAAGTCCAGGATTGTTCTCTGCGAGTGACACAGCGAATGCGCAAGTGACGATGATATTTGATGCAAAGGCATGCCTATTTCTTTGGTACATTTTCTAAATAGATTTGGCAAATAAACAGAATGTTGTGGTGCTCACAGCTCCTCTTCAATGACTTCGCTGGGTCAAGAAATATAAATTGTGGGAAATCCAAAAATTATTACATAGCGATTAATCCTTGTTCGACTACGAATCTACGCCTGCCTGTTCTGTTACACACGGAGCGCTGTGGGGGCGGGGAGGGGGGGGCACAGCAGTTACAATTTGACAGCCGGTGGAAGAGTCTGCCTGTCCCTGTTGCCCACGGAGCGCTGTGGCCCGGCAGTTCCAATTGGCAGACGGTGGAGGGGCCTGCCTGCTCTGTTACACACGGACCGCTGTGGCCACGGTAGTCGTTAAGCTCACCAGAGCGTGTTTGATGGGAAGCGACAGGATGGGAAATGCGGACCACTCACATACCTCTGGGAAAAACAAGAGCCCACCAGATCCTGGATTCAGTAATTCAGGAGTTCCACACGTACCACTGATATTTTGCAAATTTTTGCGGACAGTTCACTGATTGAAGTGCGGGACTCTTTTCTTCTATTTTTTTTGGTCATCGTGACGTGATAGGCTGATGATACGGGGAATATAGCGTTGGTAAATAAAGACCATTTGGCAACTGATCAAAGCGAACTGAAATATGGAGATGGTCAGATCTAGACAAGGGACTAAATGGTCGAGTAGAAAGCATCGGACACACAACTCGAGAGCAGACATCTAGCTCAGTACATCAGACATCCAACTCCGTCCGACATCAGACATCTGACCCGGTCCGACATCAGACATCTGACCCAGTCCGACATCAGACATCCAACCCAGTCCGACATCAGACATCCAACTCCGTCCGACATCAGACATCTAACCCGGTCCGACACCAGACATCTGGCCCAGTCCGACATCAGACATCCAACTGAGTCCGACATCAGGCATATAACCCAGTCCGACATCAGACATCTGACCCAGTCCGACATCAGACATCCAGCTATGGCCGACATCAGACTTCTAACCCAGTCCGACATCAGACATCTAACCCGGTCCGACATCAGGCATCTGACCCAGTCTGACATCAGACATCTGACCCAGTCCGACATCAGACATCCAACCCGGTCCGACATCAGACATATAAACCGGTCCGACATCAGACATCTGACCCAGTCCGACATCAGCCATATAACCCGGTCCGACATCAGACATCCAACCCGGTCCGACATCAGACATCTGACCCAGTCCGATATCAGACATTCAACCCAGTCCGACATCAGACATCCAACTCCGTCCGACATCAGACATCCAACTGGGTCCGACATCAGACATCTAACCCGGTCCGACATCAGACATCTGACCCAGTCCGACATCAGACATCCAACTGAGTCCGACATCAGACATCTAACCCAGTCCGACATCAGACATCTAACCCGGTCCGACATCAGACATCTGACCCAGTCCGACATCAGACATACAAACCAGTCCGACACCAGACATCTAATCCAGTCCGACATCATACATATGACCTAGTCCGACATCAGACATCCAACTGAGTCCGACATCAGACATCTAACCCGGTCCGACATCAGACATCTAACCCGGTCCGACATCAGACATACAACCCGGTCCGACATCAGACAACTGACACAGCCCGACATCAGACATCCAACTGAGTCCGACATCAGACATCTAACCCAGTCCGACATCAGACATCTAACCCGGTCCGACATCAGACATCTAACCCGGTCCGACATCAGACATCTAACCCGGTCCGACATCAGACAACTGACACAGTCCGACATCAGACATCCAACTGAGTCCGACATCAGACATCTAACCCAGTCCGACATCATACATCTAACCCGGTCCGACATCAGGCATCTGACCCAGTCCGACATCGGACATCCAACTCCGTCCGACATCAGACATCCAACTGAGTCCGACATCAGACATCTAACCCGGTCCGACATCAGACATCTGACCCAGTCCGACATCAGACATCCAACTGAGTCCGACATCAGACATGTAACCCAGTCCGACATCAGACATCTGACCCAGTCCGACATCAGACATCTAACCCGGTCCGACATCAGACATCTGACCAAGTCCGTCATCAGAAATCCAACTGAGTCCGACATCAGACATCTAACCCAGTCCGACATCAGACATCTGACCCGGTCCGACATCAGACATCTGACCCAGTCCGACATCAGACATCCAACCCAGTCCGACATCAGACATCCAACTCGGTCCGATATGTCTCACTTCTCCCCGTTAAGTTAGTCGATTATCAACAAAATACAATTGTGCTGAGCAAGCGTCCAGCTCGTGTGTGTGTTGTTGAGTTTTACCAGCCTGCCACCGTCTGTGTGATGTTAAGTTTTACCAGCCTTCCACCGTGTGGGTTGTTGAGTTCACTAGCCTTCCACCGTGTGTGTTATTGAGTTTTATCAGCCTTCCACCGTGTGTGTTGTTGAGTTTTACCAGCCTGCCACCGTCTGTGTGATGTTAAGCTTTACCAGCCTTCCACCGTGTGGGTTGTTGAGTTCACTAGCCTTCCACCGTGTGTGTTATTGAGTTTTACCAGCCTTCCACCGTGTGTGTTGTTGAGTTTTACCAGCCTTCCACTCTGTGTGTTGTTGAGTTGACTAGCCTTCCACCGTGTGTTATTGAGTTTTACCAGCCTTCCACCGTGTGTGTTGTTGAGCTTTACCAGCCTTCCACTGTGTGTGTTGTTGAGTTTTACCAGCCTTCCACCGTGTGTGTTGTTGAGTTTTACCAGCCTTCCACTGTGTGTGTTGTTGAGTTTACTAGCCTTCCACCGTGTGTGTTGTTGAGTTTGACCAAACTGCCACCGTGTGTGGAATGTTGGCTGTTAGCCAGCTCGTTAGCGGCCCATCGTTGCACTTGCAAGCAATAACTGTACACGCATGTTCCTTAAAACTATGTAACGACTAGCTCATTGAAGAGAGAGAGAGAGAGAGAGAGAGAGAGAGAGAGAGAGAGAGAGAGAGAGAGAGAGAGAGAGAGAGAGAGAGAGAGAGAGAGAGAGAGAGAGAGAGAGAGAGAGAGAGAGAGAGAGAGAGAGAGAGAGAGAGAGAGAGAGAGAGAGAGAGAGAGAGGGAGATGGAGATAGAGAGGGAGATGGAGATGGAGATGGAGATGGAGATGGAGATGGAGATGGATATGGAGATGGAGAGGGAGAGGGAGAGGGAGAGGCAGAGGCAGATGCAGAGGCAGAGGCAGAGGAAGAGGAAGAGGCAGAGGAAGAGGAAGAGGAAGAGGAAGAGGAAGAGGTAGAGGCAGAGGGAGAGGGAGGGGAGGGAGACAGAAAATGAGAGGGAGAGGGGAGAGGGCAAGCGAAAGCGAAAGCGAAAGCGAAAGCGAAAGCGCAAGCGCAAGCGTAAGCAAAAGCGAAAGCGAAAGCGAAAGCGAAAGCGAAAGCGAAAGCGAAAGCGAAAGCGAAAGCGAAAGCGAAAGCGAAAGCGAAAGCGAAAGCGAAAGCGAAAGCGAAAGCGAAAGCGAAAGCGAAAGCGAAAGCGAAAGCGAAAGGGAAGGGAAAGGGAAAGGGAGTTGGTAGTGAAAGGAAGAGGAATAGGAAGGGGAGTGGGAGTGGATGAGAGAGATAGAGGAGGAAGACGGAGGAAAGCAAGTAATGCATCTCTAATCACATTTATATATTTACTCAACAAATTACAAACGGTGGCATCTGTTCTTGGTGGGGGCCTTCGTCTACCTTTGAATCATTTGGACCCATGGAATGGAATCCGTATTCATTTATAACAAATTTATTCATTGCATTTGTCCAGAATGGGTACTAAATTTTCATTTATCTAAGAAGTGGTCGCGCTGGCTGAGACAAGCCCGATATGACGTGTGAGAAGAGCGGGTGGACGGACCAAATGCGCTTCCTGTTGGCACGGTACTTCTATCTGGAGAATAGCGTGCGCATGCATGGTGTGGGATACCTAAGTGAATGGGCAGCACTGGCATAGTAGTGCATTTGACGTGACACTGCACAGCGCATGCTTTAATGAGCTCAGCTGGCCACGAACGGCAGTGGAGGCTTTTGCTAACAGCAGTGGAGGCTTTTACAAACAGCAGTGGAGGCTTTTACAAACAGCAGTAGAGGATTTTACACAAACAGCAGTGGAGGCTTTCACAAACAGCAGGGAATGCGTTTAAAGTGTTGTTGCTGCCAGACTTATTCTGGCGGATTTATTCCACGCATCATTGCATATCTAGAGCTTTATGGGAAGCAATATTCGCGACTTATCTCGCTCGGTAAGCACATGTTTATTAGTCAGAACGTTGTCCTATTTTGTTTCCAATTTGAATCTTCTTCTAAGCTAGTGTTCTGACCTGAAACATTTTTTTCTGTTTTTTTTTCCGACCTTTGAGATCAAATTGAACCACTTGCGCTGCACGAGTTATACATAGAAAAGCTGTTTGAAGGTTGATTTGTTCTAAGCCAGCGAAATCTCGTGTCCAGGAGTGGATCGCAAAGACACAGGGGAAGTACACCTTTTAAGTTCATACATTTTGTACCTTACTTGGTGGAAAGTTGAGGAAGGTTGCTTATTGAAGCGTATTACGTCTAAGGCGATGTTTGTCTGAGTTTTCCTGGTGCTGTGTGTCTACCGAGAATAGTATTGAACACGTGCGGATCACATCCGACGTCTCCGACGTCGTTCCCGCCCGAGGGCTAGTCAAATCATTTAGCCACTCGACCACACACACACCGAGTGCTCACACCGAATTCCTTGCCCTTCGGCACAATCTTACCCGACTCTCCCCTGACAAATATCCTGAATGCATCCGTGTTCAGAACTATACTAAATGCGAGCTAGTCTGTTATTTGGGCGTTTCCGCGTGCGACTACTAACAACATATTGCGCCCAATACTGGATGCGAAAAGGCCTGCACTTCGTGAAGGGTACAATGCAATATTCCTTAAACCAAAAGATTATACTTGTAAACTGAATACTACCACAATTTCCCTCAACCTGAAAAGTGTTCCTGCACCCTGCTGTTTCTCGGTGCTGCAGTTCAGAACATCGATACTACACGCACACTCCAGACCATGAGTGTATTCTTGTTTCCAAATTTGGAGTACATCTCCGTACTACTATTGTATGCATTGTATGTATTCCGCCATTTACAAAATCTGGTGATGCCTGCCTGGAAATTTGTCCTTGCTTTGAGATATTTAGTGGGGGCAAATACATGCTTCCGAAGTATTCCAGGTAGCATTTTTGCCACACTCGAAGTAGCGGATAGTTCTGCTCCAGCTCACATTGTTTTTGTCCTCTATATGAAGAGTTAAGAATCTACTGGTTGTACATTAGGGTATATTGTCAATTAAATAATGCTTAGCATGGATGAAATTATGCCGAAGCATGCTGGAAAACCGCGGAAAACAGCAATCAACAGCGAATTAACCCATGACTACTTACACCGGACAATGCATCGGACCCGTTTATAGTGTTAGGGTCGAATGTGTTGCCATCTATTGGCACAATTCGAAACTTTTTTGACGAAGTCGAAAACTAGTGTTGAGATAAAATATTCTGTGTTTTCATGAACAAGATAATTTGTGTCTATTGGTACTGTTTCAAGCAATACCTGCAGACACAACATACCTGCGGTGTTTACACAAATCATGCACGCTTCATGCTACAAGTTACTATACTGGTGGCTATAAGTCGATCATGCAAAAAATACATGTCGAGTGGGCTGAAAAGGATCGAAAAAGGTAAACAAAAGACACCGTTAGGCGCAGCACAAAAACGAACGGACAGTGAGGGAGATGCCAGCTGGTTTGCAGAGCTATTCGATACAGCGAGCTGCAAGTGCAGATATATTCGAAGCTGTTTGTGCCCATGGGCGTGTATCCGACCTGGATATCAACCTTCTTCTCGATCAGCGCGGTGAGCGCAAGGTGAGGATGTTTGGTGTGGATCAGGGAGAGACCGAACGGTAACAGAAACGTGAAGAGCGAGAACAACAGGAAATGAGAAGTCGTTCCGGACTGCGGTCCGCTTCAAACTCTGGACAGCCTGGACTGGGACTGCAGTCCTGCTTCAAACCCTGGACAGCCTGGACCGGGACTGCAGTCCCGCTTCAAACCCTGGACAGCCTGGACCGGGACTGCAGTCCCGCTTCAAACCCTGGACAGCCTGGACCGGGACTGCAGTCCCGCTTCAAACCCTGGACAGCCTGGACCGGGACTGCAGTCCCGCTTCGATCCCGGCCCGCCTGGACCACTGTCGTTCTCCGAGCGGAACCCGTCCAGACTTCAGAGCCGCTCAGAATCACTCGTTCGGACCGCAGTCGTCTTCTACAATACCACCGTCCAGCTTAAACGTAGGTGACGGTGACTTCGGACTGCACACGTCAGGAGATGCGCAGTGACGAGCTAGTACACACGGCTATGGCAGCTGACATATACCAGACGGCTTGTCGAATCGAGCATGTGCGGCAGTAATACATGCATACCAAGTCCATATAGGGCGCATGGCATTTGGCGATAAAGAAAGCGTAGTCGACATGAAGATGTGGCGGGTGAGGGAGCGAATGCGCGCACATCACGGAGTGATAAGCAAGCTCAGGTTCGCACTGTTGGACTAACACGACCAGGCGCGCACCCAGGATTTTTCCATGGGGGGGGCCCGGACCGAAAAGGGCACTTGGCCGGCTTCAAAAGGGTACTTGACCGGTTCCAAAAGGGCACTTTGCGGCCCGGGGCACACTGGAAGGTTTGTTGACCAGGGGGGTGGCAAGCAATTTGTTTTAAAATTGCTAGAAAAAAGATTTTTTGGCCGGAATGTCCCAAATTTAGCCCGAAAATCACCTGCTTTATGATAAGGCAGGTGATTTTTGGGCTAAATTTGGGACATTCCGGCCAAGAGGGCACTTTTCGGTCAAAAGGGCACTTTTGGCCAAAAGGGCACTTTGGTCTCATGGGGGGGCCCCCCCCCCTCCGGTGCGCCATTGAACACGACTGTACTTCGACGGAAGGAAGGACTCGGCAAACCGGCATGGCGCTCGGTGAATCCCTCTCGAACAAAGAACAAAGAGCATGCGGCAGTGATATCAGAGCCATCAAGCATATATGTGACACACTTCACACCTCAGTCTGGCCGCGCCGCAGACGTGCTAGTGAAATTGTGGGTCATATCGATTGAGATGGAAGCCGAAATCCCAGTGCTGGGGTGTGCCGGCACCTGTGTCAACACCGGGCCACACGGCGGTGTATGCCGGCTGGGGTGTGACTGCACCTGTGTCAACACCGGGCCACACGGCGGTGTATGCCGGCTGGGGTGTGCCGGCACCTGTGTCAACACCGGGCCACACGGCGGTGTATGCCGGCTGGGGTGTGACGGCACCTGTGCCAACACCGGGCCACACGGCGGTGTATGCCGGCTGGGGTGTGACGGCACCTGTGTCAACACCGGGCCACACGGCGGTGTATGCCGGCTGGGGTGTGCCGGCACCTGTGTCAACACCGGGCCACACGGCGGTGTATGCCGGCTGGGGTGTGACGGCACCTGTGCCAACACCGGGCCACACGGCGGTGTATGCCGGCTGGGGTGTGACGGCACCTGTGTCAACACCGGGCCACACGGCGGTGTATGCCGGCTGGGGTGTGCCGGCACCTGTGTCAACACCGGGCCACACGGCGGTGTATGCCGGCTGGGGTGTGACGGCACCTGTGCCAACACCGGGCCACACGGCGGTGTATGCCGGCTGGGGTGTGACGGCACCTGTGTCAACACCGGGCCACCACGGCGGGGTATGCCGGCTGGGGTGTGACGGCACCTGTGTCAACACCGGGCCACCACGGCGGGGTATGCCGGCTGGGGTGTGACGGCACCGGTGTCAACACCGGGCCACACGGCGGGGTATGCCGGCTGGGGTGTGACGGCACCGGTGTCAACACCGGGCCACACGGCGGGGTATGCCGGCTGGGGTGTGACGGCACCGGTGTCAACGCCGGGCCACACGGCGGGGTATGCCGGCTGGGGTGTGACGGCACCTGTGTCAACACCGGGCCACCACGGCGGGGTATGCCGGCTGGGGTGTGACGGCACCTGTGTCAACACCGGGCCACACGGCGGTGTATGCCGGCTGGGGTGTGACGGCACCTGTGTCAACACCGGGCCACACGGCGGGGTATGCCGGCTGGGGTGTGACGGGACCTGTGTCAACGCCGGACCACACGGCGGTGTATGCCGGCTGTTTGGACTGTCGAACAAGCGGCCTGTGCACTGGCTCACACCCCAGCCCCATACAAATGAGCCAAACTTGCGTGAAGCTTTCGCCTCGCTGGATGGAAGCGCGACAGGACCAAAGTCGTTCACCGGGCCCATTGTCAAGACGACAGGTGGAGCAAGACGAGCTCATTGGCAAGGTGACAGGTACAACCCAGCCAAGACCACTGACCAGATGCTGTTGCATCAGCTGGCAAAAGGAGTGCAGTCTGGTCATATCCCAGCGTGTGTGGCAAGTACCATTCCTGTCCTGTGGCTGTACACACCGTGCACGTGTGTGGCAAGTACCATTCCTGTCCTGTGGCTGTACACACCGTGCACGTGTGTGGCAAGTACCATTCCTGTCCTGTGGCTGTACACACCGTGCACGTGTGTGGCAAGTACCATTCCTGTCCTGTGGCTGTACACACCGTGTGTGGCAAGTACCATTCCTGTCCTGTGGCTGTACACACCGTGCACGTGTGTGGCAAGTACCATTCCTGTCCTGTGGCTGTACATGCCGTGCACGTGTGTGGCAAGTACCATTCCTGTCCTGTGGCTGTACACACCGTGCACGTGTGTGGCAAGTACCATTCCTGTCCTGTGGCTGTACATGCCGTGCACGTGTGTGGCAAGTACCATTCCTGTCCTGTGGCTGTACACACCGTGCACGTGTGTGGCAAGTACCATTCCTGTCCTGTGGCTGTACACACCGTGCACGTGTGTGGCAAGTACCATTCCTGTCCTGTGGCTGTACACACCGTGCACGTGTGTGGCAAGTACCATTCCTGTCCTGTGGCTGTACATGCCGTGCACGTGTGTGGCAAGTACCATTCCTGTCCTGTGGCTGTACACACCGTGCACGTGTGTGGCAAGTACCATTCCTGTCCTGTGGCTGTACACACCGTGCACGTGTGTGGCAAGTACCATTCCTGTCCTGTGGCTGTACATGCCGTGCACGTGTGTGGCAAGTACCATTCCTGTCCTGTGGCTGTACACACCGTGCACGTGTGTGGCAAGTACCATTCCTGTCCTGTGGCTGTACATGCCGTGCACGTGTGTGGCAAGTACCATTCCTGTCCTGTGGCTGTACACACCGTGTGTGGCAAGTACCATTCCTGTCCTGTGGCTGTACATACCGTGTGTGGCAAGTACCATTCCTGTCCTGTGGCTGTACATACCGTGTGTGGCAAGTACCATTCCTGTCCTGTGGCTGTACACACCGTGTGTGGCAAGTACCATTCCTGTCCTGTGGCTGTACATGCCGTGCACGTGTGTGGCAAGTACCATTCCTGTCCTGTGGCTGTACACACCGTGCACGTGTGTGGCAAGTACCATTCCTGTCCTGTGGCTGTACATGCCGTGCACGTGTGTGGCAAGTACCATTCCTGTCCTGTGGCTGTACACACCGTGCACGTGTGTGGCAAGTACCATTCCTGTCCTGTGGCTGTACATGCCGTGCACGTGTGTGGCAAGTACCATTCCTGTCCTGTGGCTGTACATGCCGTGCACGTGTGTGGCAAGTACCATTCCTGTCCTGTGGCTGTACACACCGTGCACGTGTGTGGCAAGTACCATTCCTGTCCTGTGGCTGTACACACCGTGCACGTGTGTGGCAAGTACCATTCCTGTCCTGTGGCTGTACACACCGTGCACGTGTGTGGCAAGTACCATTCCTGTCCTGTGGCTGTACACACCGTGTGTGGCAAGTACCATTCCTGTCCTGTGGCTGTACATGCCGTGCACGTGTGTGGCAAGTACCATTCCTGTCCTGTGGCTGTACATGCCGTGCACGTGTGTGGCAAGTACCATTCCTGTCCTGTGGCTGTACACACCGTGCACGTGTGTGGCAAGTACCATTTCTGTCCTGTGGCTGTACACACCGTGCACGTGTGTGGCAAGTACCATTCCTGTCCTGTGGCTGTACATGCCATGCACGTGTGTGGCAAGTACCATTCCTGTCCTGTGGCTGTACACACCGTGCACGTGTGTGGCAAGTACCATTCCTGTCCTGTGGCTGTACACACCGTGCACGTGTGTGGCAAGTACCATTCCTGTCCTGTGGCTGTACACACCGTGTGTGGCAAGTACCATTCCTGTCCTGTGGCTGTACACACCGTGCACGTGTGTGGCAAGTACCATTCCTGTCCTGTGGCTGTACACACCGTGCACGTGTGTGGCAAGTACCATTCCTGTCCTGTGGCTGTACACACCGTGCACGTGTGTGGCAAGTACCATTCCTGTCCTGTGGCTGTACATACCGTGTGTGGCAAGTACCATTCCTGTCCTGTGGCTGTACATACCGTGTGTGGCAAGTACCATTCCTGTCCTGTGGCTGTACATACCGTGTGTGGCAAGTACCATTCCTGTCCTGTGGCTGTACACACCGTGCACGTGTGTGGCAAGTACCATTCCTGTCCTGTGGCTGTACATACCGTGTGTGGCAAGTACCATTCCTGTCCTGTGGCTGTACACACCGTGCACGCTGCCATCGGAGGAACCGGTGTTCCTGGTTCAATTCATTGTTGGACACTATATGGTTTCGATTCACACACATTCATCGATTCGCTGTTTCACACAGCGATGTGGTTTCATATGAAGCGGAACCCGACGTGTCAGGACGGTGCCAACAACCTGTGCACAATCGTTGTGCCCCAGACAGAGCCCCATTGGCGCCTGGCAGAGATGGTGGGCCAAGTGCTACAGCGCAATAGCTACCAGGCTCACTCTGAGGCGCTACTTCTTGCAATGTTGTCGGACGACTCTGGCGGGTCTGGCAACTCGTGAGAAGGCCGTACTCGACTCAGGAACGAGACCTCAGGCTAAGTCCGCCGGTTCAGCCTCCCTGCCGTTCAGGGGGAGCCAGCGGACTACACAGAGAGCATCGACTGAGGGAGTGAGACGATCTCCGAGCCTCCGATAACCTTCACCATGTCAAAGGGTCACGTCAGAGGCATCATTCATACTCCTCTCAGCATTCCAGCGTAGCCTGCGCACACGCAGACCGTCGGGAGAGCAGCTCAGCTGGTCACCGAGCGCCTCAGAAGCGATCGGCGTGGAGGCCAGACCCGCGTGAGTGCGACGCTAAGGCACAAAAGTGGATTACCGATTACTCTCCGCAAGGTAAGTTGCTGGACCGCATGCCAGACCTTGCTGCTGATGGTGTGAACAATTGGCAAGAAGCGTACGGAGTGTCCCATTGTTGTGCAATGCAAACACACCGTGCTGCAGTGCATAACGCTAATAGTGTGAAATGGAGATTAACGCTGTTCATAATCATGAGTCATGATATTGGGTAGCACTGCTGCAAACATGAACCGAAGAGTGCAGGATTTGTGACACGTTCATTTCCCCGTTACTAGCATCTAGTGTGGGTAGGTGTGGTAAACTGAAGCTGTCCAACCAGTCAACACAAAGCTAAGCTGCACATGCATAGATACACACTGAAGCTTCTTCTTCCCAAGTTAATAATCTAGGTCACATTTGTGTTATCATACAACGTAGGGTAATGCATTTACCGTTTCATAACACTTGCATAAATAGTTTTCCTCTGAAGATCCGTGAACTGCACAAGTAGTGCGTAAGCATGTACTGTAACCTTTGCGTTGGGTTTTGACGCCGCTTGTCCTTTGAGAATGTCTGGTGGTGTTTTGCTTTGAGCTAGGCTTTACATCTTCAAACAACAATTTTATAGTCAAATAATGCCAGAATGTTTTTCTGAATCATGTGTCGTCTAAACATTCGACTCGGGAGTGGTTTACGGCAACGAAGGTCACCAGAGGTAACTAACCTTATTTTAGCCTAGAAAGGGCATTGGCCTTTCGATAATGATCTTAAGACATCAGGACTGGCTGATTGTGTCCATTGCATTCCAAAACGCCCTCTTTCATGCACGTTTATTGCCATGAGACTACCAATATACGCAGTTTTGCGTAAACATGGCTCTGCATATCTCCAAAGACGACGTCGTAGCTCGATGGCCTCGCATGACCTGGGCCAATTTCCTCATTGGAAAGACGTGCAAGGTATGCTTCATCAGTTATTCCAGCTTCGAGCGCTCTGCCGAGTGCCGCGCGCCGTTTCCTCGTGGTCTTGAAAAAATATATACAGAAAAGGATTTGAACCGCCTCCCGGTGAGCGCACGTACGACATTGGCCGTGTTTTGCTAAGTAGCCGTGTTTTGCTAAGTAGCCGGCCGATTGCACTCGTAGCGGCACCAAAAGGTAGATAATGTTTTGCGGACGAAAGCATGCAGAATATTCTGTTTCAACTCATACGTTTTGATGTAGTAAATATTTCTGTTAGGATTTGTCGATAGATGGCAACACTTCCGATCTCCAACTTATAAATGGGTCCGTGGCATCAAGTTGTCATGAGTTAATTTGCGTTTCAGGGGTATTTTCTGGGGTTTCCAGGATTCCAACACTATAATTTCATCATGCTTCAGCAATGCATGTGTGTGTGTGTGTGATGGGGAGTAGACAAAGGTCATCTATCCTCTCCATCACCTGCCCCGGTACGGCTTAAGACCTGCACATGATAAGGATCAAATACATGCATTGGCAATGAACAGCACGTGACTCAAAATTATCGTTTAGTCACACTGCGTCCACACACAACGGTAAAATCTCGTGGTGTTATCGGTCGCTTCTGAGCAGTCGAGGTCATTGAATGATGGTGTGATATAAATGATGTATCTGCAAAAACGGAACCCTTGAGAAAATCCTGTGGTTGAAATATTCTTTGCGAAGGCCCGGGATCGTCCATCATGCAAATTTGAGCTCAAATGAGAGCAATCATGGCTCGGAATTCTCTTCAGTGCGCCAGAGTCGCGGTCGGACGTCCAGCATCAATCATCCTGTTTTGGCGCAGAATGCCGCCATGTATGTATCATTAATTATCCCGTCTGGCTGATGAATTTGCACGGTACGTCGGCCGCGCCGCCGCGCAATGCCACCTGCTCGTGGCAACGCGCCTGCTACTGCCGCTTGTTCCGGCTGCCAGAGCGTTTCTTTTTTCGCCGCGCACCACATCAGGCTGTCGGCCGGCTCAAACCCGACCAAACTCGCATGCCGCTCATTAGGCCATTGGAGCCGCCGGTGGAGTGCTTTGATCTGGAGCAATTTGCACGACCGACTGGCGGATTTTCGATGCCGAGTGCCGAAGGTCGGGACGACCGTCGGTGCAGTGGTCATCTGCAGGGTGACTGCCAGTCCAGACAGCGCTGACAAATGTTCTCAGGGTGGCCATTGTCACAAGGAAATCACGATCGTGCATCTTATTCAGGCCGATGATGTGGCTGATGGCAGGCAGGGTGTTCTTTCTTCAGATGGTTAGGCTTCAGGCACGAACGTGTGGGACCGATTTGCATATTATCTGAAGTACTGTGGCACTTTTTTCACTGCGACTAATACGGCACTTTTCCTACCCGGTCAGATCCTCACACCCCGTCTCGTAGGTGGGGGTGGGGGTCATTATAAGCCACCACTCAATAATTTCCAAACTGCGCATTGCACGAACGCGAAAGTGGTGCTATCGGAAAGCGCTCGACGGGTATGGCTCGAACCCCCCCAAACAAAAAGTCCTCAAAAAGTTACGTCACTAGATGGCCCATTCCGCGAGAAATCGACAAGTGAAAGGACAAAAATAACACCCAATACTTTACATTTTGATGAAAATAATTGTGTACGGTTATCTGATGCGCTGAATTCAGCTCTGCCATTTTTTGAAAGATCAGTCAACGGTAAAGGAGTTATAGCCT